>BLKR01010509.1:0-54003 GCA_011170035.1 Teleogryllus occipitalis | reverse complement strand
TATTATTATTACTTTATATTGTGAACAACACCACAACAAAAGAACCGGATATGAATATACATAATACAACCTTAAAAACTAAAAACAATACAGGCATGTGGATATGAAACAGGCTAACACTAATTTCACAAAAGACATTAATTAAATAATTTACAATTAACAGATTAATCAGATTATTGTGTAACCTAAAAACTTAATCGTAGTATTATATGACCATGTGAACAGTTTCAATAATATGAATTATATAGATGTGAAAATTATAATAAAAACACACAAAATCACAATTTTTTAAAGTATTATGTGTAAGAATATTACAGCAAAACAAAATTAATATGAAATCATTAAACAAATGAGTTGCAAAATCACCTTAATCTATAATGTTAACAATTACACTGAATTACATTATTACATAACAATTACATTATTATACCTACTTTTAACATGGGAGTTGTCAATAATAATAATAATAATAATAATAATAATAATAATAATAATAATAATAATGATAATAATAATAATAATAATAATAATAATAATAATAATAATAATGTAATAATAATAATAATAATAATAATAATAATAATAATAATAATAATAATAATAATAATAATATATCAATAATAATAATAATAATAATAAATAATAATAATAATAATAATAATAATAATAATAATAATAATAATAATAATAATAATAATAATAATAATAATAAATGTAATAATAATAATAATAATAATAATAATAATAATAATAATAATAATAATAATAATAATAATAATAATAATAATAATAATAATAATAATAATAATAATAATAATAATAATAATAATAATAATAATAATAATAATAATAATAATAATAAATGACACATAATAATAATAATAATAATAATAATAATAATAATAATAATAATAATAATAATAATAATAATAATAATAATAATAATAATAATAATAATAATAATAATAATAATAATAATAATGATAATGATAATATGGCATAAGGCCAATTTAGATTATTGTCTATTAACCTTAACAAATGTTGTGAGGTGAGACAAAAACAGAAAAAATTTCAGACTGGGAAATATTAAAAAAAAACTAATTTATGTTTCATTTTACACACATAAGCATCGGTATGAGCAGAAAGGCCCATTGAAGGTTAAAATATAAAGGCAAAATGACAATTGATGACAGGCTGGTATTGGAACAAAAAAATATTTCTATTAATAATAATAACAATAAGTTATTTTGAATTGGATTTATGGGAATTATCATATTTGTTAATGAGATTGACATAGATTTTACTGAAACCCTCAGTATCTGTTTTTTTGTTAACGGTATTGTGTTTGTTGATGTGTATCATTTCCTTAATGGATCTTTTTTTGTAATTATTTTCTTTGTCCAAAATCTGAGTTTCAAGAAATTTAAATGAATGGCCAGTGGATTTTGTATGTTGAGCAAGTGCACACGAGGGGGAGTCTTTCTTCAGATCATACTTGTGCTGGTACAACCTTTTTTTAAGGTATTGTCCAGTCTGTCCAATATATACTCTATCGCAACCCCCACATGGTACCGAATACACTAAGTTGCTCATGAACTGTGCAGGTATCCTATCTTTAGTTTTACTAAACACAATGTTGTTAAGAGTTCTTTTGTTTGAAAAGGCTATTGAATGATTGTCTGTAGTTAGAATTTTGCCCAAGGGCTCAGATAACCCTTTCACATATACAATGGCCTTGTGGGGTTTGGTGGGTTCAGTATTAATCTTGGCTGCAGGGGGGGAGAATTAAACAAAATTTTATTAATTAGCTTTGGAGGAAAATTGTTTTCTTGGAGAATTTTTTTTACTCTATTCAAATTTGACCTATGAAAACATGGATCACTCAAATTGATGGCCCTGTGTTTGAGTGCCACAGCCACATTAATCTTGGAAGCCATTTTGTGGTGGGAATGGTAATTGAGATAACGGTCAGTTTTATGTGGTTTTCTATACCAGTCTACATTTATTGTTCCATCCAGATTCCTAATAATCATCATGTCTAAAAATGGTATTCTATTGTTGTTTTTAGTTTCTATGGTAAATTGTAATTTTTCATGAAAATTATTGAAAAAACCTAATGTGGTTTGCTCACTACCAATGGGGATAGGTAAGATTAGATCATCCACATATTTAAATATGAAGGGGGGCTTTTCTGGGAGCTGATCAATTACCACATCAAGAAGATGATTCATAACCAAGTCCGCTACAATGGGGGCTAGGGGAGATCCCATCGCAACACCATCCATCATCCTATAGTATGTATTGTTGTACACTAAATATCCTTCCTCACAACATAAGCTAAATAATTGGAAAAATTCTTTCTTACTTAATTTGATTTTGGTGATGTCCTTCAGCTTGTCCCAATTATTTGCTATAATATCAGTGGCCAACTTGATAGGGATATTTGTAAAGAGTGAACACACATCCAAAGACACTATATGAAAATTGGTTGGAATGGTGTGTTCCTTTATGGCAGAATAAAAGGCAAACGAATCTTTGATATTATATTTATCAGAGGATAAAGAACTAAGCAACTTCCCTAAGAATTTAGCTGTTTCATATGTGGGGCTGTTAACAAAGCTCACAACAGGTCGTAAAGGATGGCCACTTTTGTGGTCTTTAACTAAGCCATAAATTCTAGGACTACACCCATTATAACAACTAAGTCTATTTTTTGTATTGAAATCAATTTTATTGCATTTGAATAGGCTATTGATTAGTTGATTGTTATGTCTGGACAGAATTTGGGTAGGATCTCTATTGATAATCTGGTAGGTTGAAGAGTCACTGAGCAATTTTGCCATTTTTTTATCATAATCCTCTACCTTCATGACAACAGTTCGATTGGTTTTATCCGTTTTTAAAACAAGCAAATCCTGATTATCTTTGAGAAAACATCTAGTTTTGGTTACTATTTTTTCCAGATTCTTAGTTGTTCGTTCAGGTTGGAATTTAATTTTCTTGACGAAGTTAGTAATTAAATTATTACACTGAGATCTAATACTGTCCTGTGACTGTTTATCAATCGTTTCAGAAATGATGTGATCCACGTCCGTAATTAATTGTTCTACAGGCAAATTCCTATGAGAATACGGAAGAGAAAATTTTGGGCCTAAACTTAATAACTCTATTACATCCTGTGGTATAATTGTGTCACTGAGATTAAGAAACCAAGTACTGTTGCCAACAACAGGTTCTTTACAAGTACCTAAGCCGATCTAATTTCTTAATTTGTTTTTATTTTGTTGAATTGAAAGTTTTGAGATCAAAACTGCTTCTTTGCGATTTAATGAAATATTGAAACGACAGGCTTGAATGATACTTCTGTGGAAAAGTTTGTGCTTATTTTCAACCAGTCTACTATTGATGAGTTGAATTTCTAATATGGTGTCCTTGAGGGTGATGTTGTGTCCCTCATTGCATGTGAGGTGCCGGAGATGGAGGATGGTGCAGTGAATGGGTTGAGTTGTTCTTGATGTTGTAAGGTATGTAATGTTTATGTTATAGATATAAAGGAAATTTGCAAATATTTTGTAACTTAGCTAAAAATTGTTTCTCATACGTATGTTTTTTGGTAACATTATTCATGAACAGTGTTGTTTTCATTTTATTTATATGTTCCTGAGGATGGAAATAAAGTTTCCGAAACGTTGGCAAACAACTAGTGTACATTTTTCTGACCAAGCCCCGTTAACCTGCTTTTCAAATTCAAGTACAGAAATCCTTCAACACCCGAGGAAACGGCTACAATAACCTCTTCGCTAAGGAGCGCGTTATAATAGAACGATGTTTTGGGCAGCTGAAACAGAGATTTCCTGTGCTCCAGTACAAAATAAGAATAGAATTAGAAAGAGTTCCTTCAGTGATTATTGCATGTTGTGTACTGCACAATATTGCTAAATTTTTGAAAGATGATATTCCAGAAGAATTTCAATATGAAATTGAGAATGAAGATACAGACTACATAAACATCGACAATGAAAATTCTGTATTAGATCAGAACCTGCGTAAAAGAGGACAACTAAGAAGAGAAGAAATAAAGAACATTATTTATCACTTGTAAAATCAAAAATAATTTTCTTTGAAATCTTTATTTCCTGATAGTATTAAATTCGTGTAACAGTGTAGGACAATCAAATTTCTTGTAATGTGAAAATCTGGTTACCAATAGAATGCAATGGTTCTTCTTCGCGCTCTAACCTTGACATAAGCAAATCTTCTCTTTTGATTTGTTTTCGCACCAATGTGAGTTGCTCTAAAAGTACGAGCCTTTGCAATTCTTGCAAACTCAGGTTAGCAGTCTCATCAGATTCTAGGTGGGTGTTTGTTTTTCTTTGTCGCTTCTCGCGTGGCGGCAAGAGGTTTGATGTAATTTTTATTTGGGGCTCAGATGATAAATTCTCCGGCATCATCCCTACAGTCATATTTCCTAAAATTAAATGACATGTTTAATAAAATGTGTTCAAAATCATTTCTCATAAAATTTTTAGTTTATTTGTTGTTCGTAATTATATGTATATATATATATATATATATATATATATATATATATATATATATATAGAGAATGTGCTGTTTATTTTATGCTATGTTTTATAGAAATTGGTTAGTTTATGGAAATTAGTTTCATGGAATTTAGTTTTTAAATTATTATTATGGGAGTTATTGTTTATATTGAGCGAGGTTAGATTACTTCATATATATATAATATATTATATATATATATAAGAAGCGTAATCTAACCTCGCTTCAAGTATAAACTAATAACTTCCATAAACTATAATTTAAAAACTAAATTCCATAACCAATTTCCATAAACTAATAATTTATAAACATAGCATAAAATAGTAATGTACTATATTAGACCGATTTTCCTAAGGTTGAGCCAAAGTGACAGTTCGGGAAAACAAGTGAACATCGCATGTATTTCAGAGAAGTATCCCTCCGCCGCGACAGCTGTTCAGCCACGCCCCTTCGTAAAGTGCTAATGGCTCCTGTGAAAACATCCCTACACAGAAGTCTGAGTTTTGCTGTGGTATATGCACGTACGCGAGTCCGGGAAATATTTAAATTTTATTACGTATGGGGAAAATCTCTTAACATGCTCTCACAAGCAGTGAAAGAAAACTGCCACGAATGTAAATAGAAAGAAAAAGATTTTTCATGGGACGTTCAAATACCTATTCTGCGCGTTTCACAGCAAAGGGCCAATGCACTTTGTTAGTGAAGCGAGTGGTTTATTTATAATTATAACACCCCGACTATCCATACATAATACTGTGCTCTCATAACTCAAATGTGCCTTAATAATTGTTTGACGTCAATAATGTTCTATATGGCAATGCATTCCATAGCCTAGTATGCCTATCATCTTTTCATCTTCTTTCTTGAATGAATGATAGGCACATTCTTGAAATTCACTAATTAATAAATAGATTAAAACACATAAACAGTGAACACTATTTCTACTTGTATTCTGAACTAAAGGCTCTACTAAATTTCCTCCAGACTTGTTTCCTTTACAACCATCCAAATGAATATCTATTTTTAAATACATAATTGTTAACTGAATATATCTCAATGATGTTAAAGGAATTATAGGTATGAAAACTGTCCGGTAAAGGTACATAAAAAAATTAAACTTCAAAAGAATATTTATTTATCACTTTGACCAATGGTGTGGAATTGTTCATTCCATTACATTCGGGCACCAAATTGGGAACGATCCCAGTATTTATGTATAATAATAATAATAATAATAATAATAATAATAATAATAATAATAATAATAATAATAATAATAATAATAATAAAAACAATAACATTTTATTCATTTTCACACAAGTTAACAAATTCAGCACATGAACCAGAATTAGCAAACGCATTTGTTAGGGTGCAGTTCAAGCACGCTTATAATGAAAACTGAACAGATATAGTATGAAGACAACAATTTATACAGTAGTAACAGTTTTACAAAACAGTATCCTATCACAAACAATATACAAATTTAAAGAATGACAATATACAAATACAATACAAAATACATTTATACAATACAAACTACATTTATACAATTTACGAATTGAAAGAAATTAACAAGGGTAGGAAACATTTTAATGAAATATGGTAAATATAAAAAATTTAATTGCTTTCTTGTGTCAGTGGTAGTTTCCTGGAACAAAAAGAAAGAAAATCATTAGTATTCTGTATAGGTTAACTGTAGTAACAATCGGATCGTAGTGGCAGTGATAAGGTGGCAGTTGCAACACCTTATGCCCAGCAGCATTAATAATCTTGTCCACACGGTACCTACAAATATTTTACTGGCATGAAAATATACTATTTCACAATATTCTGAATGTTCTCAAGAATGTCTTGCTTCTTTTTTATTAGTAGGCTTAGTATTATTGGTCTTTTAACACATTATGAAGTTTTGTGTTAAGAGTCAGTATATTATTGAAGAACATATATAAATACAAATTTAGAAAATCAGTAACGTATTAATATTTAAATTAGCTGGCAACTATATATCTGTGATTGTAGGTTATTTATAAGCGGGCAAATGATTCACAGAAAATACATACTGTTTCTCAGGCTTGTTTGATGAAGCTAACGCAAACAATTCGTGATGAAATGCATCGGCTCTAAATTGCACAATGTGATTTTCTAGGAAACTTTTCAACTGTGTTTTATTCCACTTTCTTGTAGGTAATCTCTCCAACTATAAGCAAAGAAAATACAAAATTATTTCCTTTATGGAAAATAAGACATCTGTTGTTTTGCATCTTGAAATTACAGAAATGAGAATTTTGCCATTATATTGTTTCTTCAGAATAATGTAATTGATATTAAACTGTTACTTACATGAGCACTATGATAAGACGCATTATCTAACACAATAACTGATGGGTCTTCAAGTTTTGGAAGCAGATTATTCTCCAGCCATTCTTCAAACATCTCCTTAGTCATCGTTCCGTGGTAGTCTTCTGTACTATTTTGCGATGGAAACACCAGTTCGGCACCATCCACAAATCCCTTCTTAATTCCCGCATGTAGAACTATATATCGTTGCCCTTCACTAACATTATTTCGCACACAGCTGAGAATACTTGCATCTTGCCAAGTTTTGGAAGCATAACCTAACAAAAAAATTGTACAAACACAAAGGATATTTGAAAAGATACTTATCATAACCTTACTTTGTTCTTTGAGAACAATGACTAGGATTAAATGACTCTCATGATTCAAAGAAAATTTTACTTTTTACATGGTAAAAAGCTTAATGAAGTACACACACGTATGTCTGCAATTACCTTTCGAAAAAAACAGTCTCATCTAAGAAAACAAAATTCCATCCGTTATTCTTCAATTCCTTATACTGCCTTAAATATTCAGTCCTGTGTGCACTAATATCGGCTCTTTATACCAAGACCCTACGATTATCGGTCTTCTCCTATGAAAATCCCATCTCCAATAATAATTTTCTTAAACTTGACTTGCTACCATAAAATCCCACATTCTCATTTTTTCTTATTTCCTCTACCAAAGAATCTAACGTCACGTGTTCACCTGAAAAGAAATGATCATCAATTCAAATGTGAACTTCAATAGAAACAAACTGCTCAAGTAATTAAATATTCATTAAAACTTACCCTTTTCACACATCCCGTAAATAATTTTTCGGATTATCCCCTTGTAAAAGTCGTCCACTTTGTCGATTACAGACGCTTTTCTATTTCTCTTGTTGAGAGTTCTTAATTCATTAATGTTCTTCTTATAGTACCTAAATCAACAGAATTCCTTCAGTTACACTTTCATTAATCACACAATACCAATCATTAAAGAATAATAATTATAATTATACAAATTAAGTAATTATAATAATATAAAAGCTTACTTCATAACTGTATTCTTGCTCAAATTTAGCAATTCCATCGTTAAATTCACAACCGATCCACATTCCAATCTTCCTTCCCTTTGCATTTCTTCAATTTTTCTTGCGACAAAAATTATATCGTCTTGTCACTGGCGTGAACAAGGCGGACGCCTTCTTCGCGCCCTTGGGCTTCTCATTCTTCACAATCGTGAATTATATTAAAAAAATAATATAACAAACAAAGCACAGAACCACGAAACGCTCACAATCCCAGCTCGCCACACAACAGCACAGGCCGGAACCACGTGCATCGGTACGCATCTTGCATCCACGTCTCGGTTTTAAAATAAACACAATATTTATCACACAAAAAGTATATTCAATGTAATATATAAAGAAAAAAAGAATTTTTACAGAAGAGCACATAACACTGCACTTGCTAATTTCAATTATTTATCGCGGCGCACTAAATTTTTGTCGGACGAGGACATCACAAAAGAAAGAGTCGAAGCCCTTTACAAGTTAGCCAACTGCAAACGAACGAATGCGGGAAGGGAGTGCAATGGGCTCAAGGGCGCGACGACCACAGAACCGTCACTTAGGTTGCCAGCAGTAGCTGTCACTTTGGCTCAACCTCAGGAAAATCGCTCTATACCTGGAACTTTGTTAAAAACTGGATTACTTACTTTGCTCATTAAATCCAAGAAATCACACTCCCAACTTTTGAGATTAATTTTTTTTTATTTCCTGTTGCACTCACATCCCTTTTTCTTTTCACATCTGTCTTCATGTTTTGAATTTTTTCCCTTACTTGTTTTCCGTTATTTCCTTCCCGAATTGTTCCATGTATTTGTCTCTCAATGAAGTTAAGGCTTTTTCTTTAGCTAATTTAATTCGTAGCACCTGTGATTTATTAAAAAGTATTTTGTACTCTGTTAATAGAGTTAAAAAGCGGCCCTGATTACAGTCGCTATCATTATTTTGTACATCTTCATCGGAAGACACATTCAAATCATTTTAATTTTCCATATCTAATACCTTTAAAGTCGTAAAAATTATAGGTAAAACCTTAAAACGTGATAAACTTCATCTTCAAAACCTGAACGTAAGCGAATGTATACATAAACAATGAACACGGCGTCCGGTGTATACCTAGCAAATGCTACAGTTTTCCAGCTATAGCTTCCTAGTATTAGCAGAAGCTTAATCACTCCTTAGCTAGCAAATGCTAGTGCTAAGAGCTGAAACTAGTTAGTAAATGCTAATGCTAACACTAAATACTTTAAGCTTTTACTTACTTTTTATTCACACCACCCATTGTGAATGCGAAGAATGCTTGTGCACTCCACTTCTTAATTATCTCACTTTCGAAGAAACGCTTCTCAAGCTAACTTTTAACTACTAAGTTAAAATAAACTCCTATGCTATCAAGTTACAATCGCCGTCACTGCTGCAATCACAGAGAGCGCAGTCTAGTCGCCATCGCTGCTGCAATCAAAGAGGAGTTCCGTCTAGTCGCCGTCGCTGCTGCATTCAAAGAGGGCTTCTCCGAGGCGCGCCGCAATACTTATGGTACTCGCGCCTGGGGAAATTTTGGAGGGGTGAATATTCTCATCACTTTAGTCTAGTCATGGTCATGGTTGTATAACTAGTTCGGTTTTTAACAATAATTTTTCAATACATGGCTAAGTTTATAAATTTCTTTGGTGTAATAAATTAAAATGTAATGTGTATTTAAATATATATGCCGTTTTAGTTGTTTGTCCCCATTGGTATTCTCCAATTTCCAATTAGATTGTGGTACTTTGTTACATAACTATGAAGTCTTTTAAAATTATTTATTGCATAAACTACTGGAGCAATTAATTTCTGTTTAAAGTAATAAATTGGTATCAAATAAGTTTGTTAAATTATGATGTTTGTTTTATTTGATTGTGCTCGTTTTTTCTCTCTCTATTGGATTATTTTCGAATATTTCCTTTATTTTCGGTGTTACGTAATGCCTGCTGACATTGAGTTTGATGATTTTCGGCCGAAAATACATGCAATTGATTCCAATTTGTGGCAATCAATTGGCATTATGTAACAATAAATGATTTCACATGTTTCGTTGTGGTGTATTGACTTGGCTGTTCTAGCTTGACGCACCTACGCAAAAGAGAAAGGGCCGGACGTGTCCATCCTACGGTCGCCAGAGACGTATATTTTCCTAGAGAGAGATCAAAGAAAGTAATTTGGACATGTTAATGTGTTGAGCCAGGACTCGTTCCATAAAAAAAGTACCCAACATAATGTGGTGTTCAAAAAATTCAAGTGTCCAACTTAACACGTTTTACTGTACTTAAGACGATCTCGACTAGGTTAAAGAATGAATTATGATCACGAATCGTAATGGCGAATGATATATTATCTACTTCTCTAAAAATATGTAAATATTAATACAGTTCACTAAAATTATTAAATTGTTGGCAAAAAAAGCATTGGACATTGTTCACAGGAATCCATTGGACAGATATTTTATGTTAATAGCATCAAGCGAAGACCGGAGCTTCATCACGAACTTTCACACGCGCAGCGGAGCGTCAACTGAGTCGTACGTCCTCGTTAAAAATAAATAAAATTTAAAATAAAAAAACACTTTGGAAAATGCGTTGGAACGACCAGCCATGCGATGGTATTGAGGAAGATCACGATAGAGTGGTCGAAACCTCGGCATCACAGCGTTAGATGTTAAATATTGTGGCTCTTCTTCCTAAATTGTATTGCGCTGTTTACATCCCGGCTATTATAATCCGGCCTTTCTATTCCGGGTAGCCAACAACGTGGCGCCGGCAGCACGCCGAGGCAGATCGCCCGGCGGGCCGCTGATTGGCGTCTAGAGCCAACATCACGGAAGCCATTGGTTCAAACTTGGGTTGCCAGGATGAATCTTATTCAGATTTGGGAAATTTCATGTTTGTGGAAAGTGAGAGACTGTAATGACGCCAATTACAATTTAAAATTTTTATTTTAATTAACATTTTTATACATAATATTCTTAAATTTTTATGAATTATGTAAATGTAATTTCCAAAAAAAAAACTGATTTCACAGCAGTGTATACACATTCGCAACCTGTATTCAGAATTTGTTGACATACTTCCGAATTTGTTTAACTTTCAATGCTACAGTAGAACGTCGATAATCCGCGTCAATTAAAACTGGATCTGTCCGGATAACAAAATGCCCATATTTTCAAAGAAATCAATAAAAGGCCTGGTAATGACTTCAACGTAAAATCTTGCTAAATTCGTTCATAATTCTGTATTACGGAATTGAGGCGAGCGAATACAATATTACTATTTACAGAAATAAATTCTGAATAGTATGTATAGTAATAAAAAGCAACGTACTTACAGAACAAGAAAGTATTTGAGTATTTACATACATACGAAATCCACTTAGTGATATTTTCCCCCCATCAGAATCGAATCCTAGTTATCGACTGTCGGGATTTTTGGCATTCGAATTACTCTGACGTTCTACTGTAACTAAGCATTGCTTGGAATATAGCCTTCTCCAAACAATCGATAACACAGCATCCTATGGTAATGAGAAAGTACAGAGCATTGAACTTAAAACATGATCTTTTGCCGTGTATCTTGCGACTAAATAAAGGAACAAGTACGATGAAACTGTTAAATGTTAAATGTAAAAATGCTTTGTGTACAATGCAATCAGAACAAGAGTACCATGGAGTAAGTGCAAGTGGGTAGTACCGTGGAAGAATAATGAGAGAAATCTAAATGTTAATTACATTTTAAAAAATTCTTTAGTTTCAAATGACTCCAAATCTTGTAAATGTACTGGCTAATTAAGCTACATTAATAGTCATAAGGGACTCTGCACCCAGAAGAACAAAGATTGCGCCATTGTTGCAAAGTAGGTAGATGGTACCACGCATACGAAATGATTACACTTTCACATTTGTGGGACCAATGTTTAATGCGCTACGAGGCCACACAAGGCGCATGTAAGTATGTCGTCGGACCATGTTGGCGAACACACGCATCTCGTTATCCCGGAATGGAACTGTTCCTGTCTCGAAGGGAGTTCAGTGATAGTCCACTCCATGCAGCTCTCGCACACAGGAGAGTGAGGTTGGCAATCCTGATCAGGCGCTCCTCAGCTTTCCATCTTTCTCGATCGGGAAGAGGACTGGCGCTGCGGCTGCCATGAGCTCCACACCTGCAAAGAGCCTCGAAGGCGGCAGCGGCCTGAGGACAGGGGTGGGTGCGGGAGCCTCCGCCTACAGTACCTCCTTGAGGGTAGCGTGTGGCTGGACTGTGCTCGTGAGGGACATCACTCCCCTCAGGGTCTCCGGATACGCACAAGCGGACTCGTCCCTCAAGATGAGCGCTGCCGGGCAGAACGCCGCCACGTCCATCGCTCTCGCCATCAGACGAGTCTGTAGCGACGCTCCTGTGGCTTGGATAGTAGGCATCGAAGGTCGATGGTTGCAACGTGCAACCGCCTGCCATTGGTACTGCGCTCCCGCGATGCGACAGCAGTTTACACATCCCGCACAATGGCTCTCATCTTCACCGCTGCACCTGTGACTGCGTGGAAGTCATCGGTGGGTCCTCGCAGCTCGTGGCGATGGGTGACGAACGTCCTGATCCTGTATGTAGTGTAAGCGTGCATTCTTCTAGCCGTTGCCACAATCAGCGGGCGATAATCGTGTCCGAACTATCGATATGGCACGCGGGAAGGCGACGACCATGCAGCCTCACGATGTTGCTCTTCTCGAACGAGTCCTACTGGGCAACCTGGCGTCAAGTGCGTCGCCTGGGCATCGGGAACACCCAGGGGATGCTCTCGAGACAATCCGATGTAATAATGGCTGTTATGGACTTTTCGGCCGGTGACTTCGACGTAATGACCCCATCCTCGGCCTCAGAGTGCGTGGTTGACCGTAAAAAAATAATTTACTTTGTTCATGATGTGCAACATACCCGATTTGTTTGCAATGGATAGACCGGGCCCTTCTGGGTGCAGCGTATTTTTAATTTTTTTCTTACGTCGAGTAAATCTTTCTGATCTAATGATTTCGAAGTAAATATTGTTTTCTGGAAATACCCAATTTTACGATTACCCCACTGTACCCTAAATGATACACATGTTAAAGATAAAGGAATAAGACATGTATCAATTTTACATGAAATACACCTTTGTCTTTACTAATTAACAGAAAAACATTAAGTACAATGACGTAACTATTGTTACAAAATAAGGTAAGAAATGGAAGTTAAATCAAGTCAATATTGAACAGTATAACAGATAATACAAGAGAATAAAAAAATGCATATCTAACATTTAATACGAATAGCAGGAAATGTTATCTTGAGAAATATTTATACAAATATGATTACAATTATATGCCTGTAATAATATACCTCAGCGTCTGGATCAGTAACACCCATCTGGATCAGATTTTTCGCCATGGTTTCCCTGATCCGCTGAGCACATGTCCAGATGGCCCCTTGTTTTCCTTCAGAACATAAAAATACTATGCGCACGTTTTGTTGAGATTTTGCTTGTTGTGGAAAGAATAGAGGTGGGTGTGTGGATTGCTATTTTGATAGCAATTCTATAAAATCAAATTTATAGTTTAATTACCAATGCAAATTAGATTTTTTAAATTTTTTTTTAACACACGCAAAAGTTTGGTTTTTGAATGTTGTGAACCACACTGTTGGTACATGTGTTTATAATTTAACAATGCACAGTATAAGGGAAGGGAATCTGGATCTCAAAAAAACATGTGCAGTTTACACTTCTCACCCGTACGTCATCCATTTTTTGGCTTTTACGAAAACATGAATTAAGTACTGGGCACATCCAAACCCAGCAATGTTGCAAAATACTATAATTATAATTATGTAAGTAAGTAAATTTAATCCAGCAATTTCATATTCTTATGTTACAATAACAGTGGCGCATACCAATGATATTAAAAAATACAACTTTTATTAATTTTCTATACTAACAAAAGTGATTCAATATAAATTGTTTACGTTATAAATATTAAATTTAAGTCAACAAATAAAAATACATTTTATATTCAACATAAATGAAAAATTCTTTACAGGAAAAATCACGTTATATGGACACAAATACCACACGTCCTCCTAGAGAACTATCCTCGGGGCGCCTCTGAACAATAGTCATCAATAATTACATAACGAGGAAATACACATTCATATAAAAACGTGTAAGATGGGAATATATCAAATTGCACACTTTACACTTTTTGAAGAAGCATACAGAATTTATCTATTACATTTGGGACACACTTGATATCATTTTTCTCAACACAGTTGTAATACACTTAGAGCGTACATGCTTCATATTGCCAAATTAAACACGGTGACATACATTATACATAATAAAATAACGTATCTTCTAAATATTAAAGTTTCGTCCAAGGTACAAAAAATCGCTGGGACATATTATAAGTACAAATATTGCTTGTCACTTAACTCTAAACAGAAGATATTTATAATCACATGAACTCACATTTTGGCAACATTTTAATGAGCAGGGCTTTGGGAATCTGCAACATTCTCTTTTGCAACAAAGTAGCACAATACACATTATTTACATTACTGACCATTATCATATGTTAATATTCCAGTGTAAATAAGCAAGAAAAAACATAGTGATAAAATTAGGTATTTAGTGGCTCGGGAAAATACAGCATCCAAAATAGAACTTCAGTTGCCACACAATTGCACTGTACGCTTGGGGAATAATATGGAAGCAGAAATAAACCACCAAAGTCGTTTAATAACTTATAAAACGTCTGATAGTGGCAAGGAGTCAATAACGATAAGGAGATAAATAATTCATTTATGAACTAATTAAGTGGTATTCATAAAAAATGAGACCTGAAACAGTCATAAAACTATGAAAAGATCGCACAGGAATCGAATAAGTAAGTGCATCGAATTGAGAGCTCACCGCCGCAGCGATCCGTATTCGGTTCCATGGCGATTAGTACTAAAGCTACTGGCGCACTGGGTGGGGACGGTGCAGGCGGAAGGCGGTTTGTGGGCGGGTCGCGCGTACTAGGCCGGAACGGCACAGGCGGACGGATCAGAAATGACCCTTCGGACAGTTTCTGAGACGGTTTGGCTGCTCGCTCCGTGCCTTGTTTGTGTGCGACGGCTTCTTAATTTGAGTAAAGAAGCAATCGCTTTGGGTTTACTTTAATAGCAGATGGAGAAAATGAGAAGAAAGCCCAGATTCTTTTCTCTTAACCGAACGATAACGACAAAAGAGAAATTTCACATATTATTCCACGACCTGGTGGAAAACGAAACATTATTTCAGTACGGGAAGATGGGGAAAAGTGGAATTTGCATTTAAAACACACAAATTTAGAACCTTTCAATTCTAGAACAAGTATTTCGTCGAGAAGAGCCTGACTCTGCGAAAGTTATGGGGGCTAGCATATCCGAAGAGCGAATTATTGCTGTTTTTCTAATTTTCCTCTATGCCTTACAAAAACGTAACTAATGTAAAACCATTTACATTATGTCTTTGGCATAACAATGTAGAAGTAGTAGGGTCTTACGCTCAAAATAAACAACTCGGCCGGAAATGAAAAATTCTTTCGACATGCCAAAAATTACGTTCGTGTTATCGAGGTTTGATTGTATTGTCTGATGATGCGTTCGCTTCAGCAAAAGCAACAAATTATTAACTGTCTCCAGAATATTCAACCGCTACATTGTAAGCTACACCCATTACGTCATTGGTGGAGGCAGAATTTCAGACCCTGATAGTTTCTCCTGAAGAAATTCTTCCTGTAAATCCACCCGCAGAACTGCAAAAACATCCATCATAAGATCACCTTATTTGAAAGATCTTGGAGGATTTGCCAAGGGATCCACTTCAAAAACATAAAACGGTAAAAAAAACTAGGTACGTAGAGATAAAAGAAATCTTCATTACATCAGTATATGATTATTAAAAATGTGATTTACATTATGTCAATATTTGTTTAACGTGTAAAAATTGTTGTCTAATTAGCTATGCCTGGCAAAATACGTCATTAATCCTTTGGTTCACGCAGCTGGGATTTTGCGAGTATCGACTCGCAACACACCACAAAGGCCCGGCACGAATAATACACTGCTTTGGGACCGGAATGAAGAAGTAATAAACGAAGTGATTATTGGTTATTAAAAGAAATTTTAATTGAAACTTTTGAAACGCGACAAGCAATTTTTAAAATTTAATTTGCAATTATATCTCAAAATATTTTTTAGTGTTCTTGGCAAAGATTATTTTTGTACAGGATGCGCTGTGATTTCGTTATTTTGTCTTTTTCGCAGGGGATTAAATATCACTTAGAACAAAGTAAAGATGTTAATAGAAATAATTTATAATAATTTTACCATGGTATTGACATTTGAGTCGTCCACTTGCAATATCTGGCAAACCACAATTTAAAAAATAAATAAAGTTTTGGTCATTGGAAAAGTCTCAGCGCCTATTACAAAGATACGTATTTATTAACTAGTAAAACTCACTTTAATCGCAACAAAACCCGACCCAATTAAGAATGTTTTTATTGTGTTTATAGTAAACACCGCGAACACTAATCCCCGTATCAGATAATTTTTATCTGATACGGGGTGCGAGCGCCTCAGGAAGTAGCGAAATAACGTGCACCCTTGTCATTATCCTATGTAGACAGCCAATCCTTGATGACAGGCACATTCTTATCTTATGTTATCTTAATAAAAGTACATTAGTAATCTTATAAAGCACTGAAGGCTTTCACGGCTGGGATCAATATTATTCATGCCTTCCGGTCTGATGGGCCTTGGTCCAACTGGCTTAGAACTGCCGAACGTTTCGCCCACGGCTGCAGTGGGCCTGGCCTACGCTTGATCTACAACGCACTGTGGTCAACCTATCAGATCAACAGCTCTCTCCGGAAGAAAAATCTCCCCTGGCTAAGGGAGGCAACTACGCGGTTACACCTGCGACAAGGCCCGTGGAAGATATTGTCTCGAAGATCGAGTCGGGAATACGAATGCTGCCCACTGACGAAGCAGAGGTAATTCGAAGAGAGTCATCTGGAATTCTGCACAGAGCAAAACCCCTCAAGAACAACCTCTCCCACGCGGAGAAAGGAGCAATACGAAAACTCAACAACATTATCATTCTTGCTGCCGATAAGGGGAACGCAACCGCTGTGTTGAACAAAACGGACTACACAAACAAAATTAAGGACATCCTGGACATGAACGTCTATCGGCAGCTGCCACGTGACTCCACGTCACGCATACTCCGCCGAACCAACTAGCTACTTAAAGAGTCTTCTATTCCAGAAGAAAAACAACGCATAATCAAGAAATCTGGAGCGATAGCACCCAGGCTCTATGGGTTGCCGAAAATTCACAAACAGAAAGTTTCATTGTGGCCCTTCGTCAGCGTTATTGGCTCATTATCGAAGTACCTTTGCTCTTTGCTACATACTCATTATCGAAGTACATTTGCTCTTTGCTTCGACCTCACATAGGCAAGACCAATACCGTCATCAAGGATTTGGCGCATTTTGTCGAAAAAACTGAAGACCCTGACAATACAGTCAGGCGATCTACTCGTCAGCTTCGATGTAGTATCGCTTCTCACCATGGTTCCAGTCACTGAAACATTGGCGTTGCTGCGACTTTTCCCAGATGGCAGGGCTCACTACGACATATTTTGTATGGAATGGTGAGTTCTACGAACAGGAAAATGGGGTAGCCATGGGAAACCCAGAGGAAACCAACACTATTACACTGCCATATCTCAAAAACGTCACTGACCGCATCAGCAAGATCCTGAAGCAACGCAAAATTAAGACAATGTTCACGCCTACCACACAGCTCCACAACAGGTTTCGTTCAGCAAAACACGGTAGAAATCCATTAATGACAGGTGTTTACAGGATTCCCTGTTCCTGTGGTTCCGTTTACAGAGGCACAACGCAACGGTCAGTCAACACCCGCCTTGCAGAGCATAAACGAAACTGCCGCTTCGGCTACATCGAAAGATCCGCGGTGGCTCTTTCGGGAAAAGAACAAATCTTATTCCATAACACCGAGAGGAGTCTGTTCACCGCGTGCGTGCGCCCCTAGTGGGCATATGCATGCGAGGTTTTCTCCGCCGCGCCTTCTTCTACTCTGCCCATTCGGGTCGCACAGAACAGAGCGTGCGTATCGCGGCGCGCCCTCATCTTTCTAATCCGCGACCTGACCGCACTCCCCGCCACGCTGACGTATTCAGAGTTCTGGGCATGCGAAATCAGTTCCCGGCAGAGCTGCAGAAGCGGGCGGAGACAGCGCTCGCAAAGGCGCTGAGGCCGTCCGTTCCGCGCATCCTGCGTGAGACCGGCGCAGCGGCGAACAGCGGCGTGCACAGGGCCTTCCATAGAAGAGAGGGCCCAAAACACGTCGCCTTCCCCTTCCGCGCACTTCCCCCGCCCAAGTTCCGCCACTTCCCCCGCCCAAGTGCGACGCGGGGGAGCAGATAGTGAGTGGAAGGCGGTCTCCGCTTCCAGATGCAGGAATCCGCGTGGGAGGCGCGGAAACGCGCTCCGCCGGGCCTGAGCCGCCAGGCCCTGAAAACGTCGCGGCGCCACGGACGCCTGAGTAGTCGGCACCGTGGCGTAAATAAAGTGTAAATAGTGTTCAAAGTGAAGTGTAGTGCCGTGTGGTATGAATGCGTGAGTGAATGTGTTTGTATATATAGATTAAGTATGAAAGAGAGTAATGAAAAGTTATTTAAATTGTTCTTTCTGCTTCTTGTTATATCTCATTTTCTTTTCTATTAAAAATTACTTTAATTAAAACTTCATTAGCCCAAAGAGGCTCTGTTTATAGTTTTAAGTTTGTTTTAGTTCTAGTATATTTAAGATATTGCCCTCCCTGCTGCTCCAAAAGCAAAAAATGCTGAACTTATGTAACCCGTATTTATGAATAAATTCCCGCCTCGCCAGGGATACTGGCGGGGGGAAAATAAAAAAACGCGGCGTCAGTCGCCGGTCAGCAGCCGTCCCAGACACTTCGCTCGAGACCTCGCCGCTGAGGATGCCCACCGCAGCCGTGGGCGAAACGTTTGGCTGTTCAAAGCCAATTGGACCACGGCCCATCAGCCCGGAAGACATTAATAATATTAGTAGTCTTAGTTCCTCTCACATTGCATTAGTATATGTCACCTGGAAAAGAAATCAGCTTCAACCTGTATTGTGGAGTACAATGATGTGAATTTGTTTGTTGGTTGGTTGGTTGTTCCGGGCGCGTCAACAGCTTGGGTCATTAGTCCCGTAAGTGTAGTGCATATTTTCCCCTCGGGAGATGGCGGGAATCTTCCACCGCTGGATGGCGAGATCCGGCGCCGACCTACCGTCGGCTAGCGGGGATTCCCCCAACCAGGAATCTCCCACCAGCGGGGCACCGCCCCAGCCGGGACAAGCTCTAAGTCTCCCGACCGATCTCCCAGAAATACGTGGTAGTGTGTTGCGTGTTAGTGTAAGTGTGTGTTATGGGAAAGGTTAGGACAAGGAAGAGGAAGGAAAGATCGCGCGCGGTTCGTGGCCCGTTTCTTAGGGTACTGTTTCGGCACTCACCTGTTGATCGGAGAAACCACGGAAAACTATCGATCACAACAGCCGGCCGCTAGAATTCTCCTCCAGACAGCGACTGAATTCGACCTAGCTGCAAAGCTAGTATCGAAAATCCTGTCGCCATCACGTCTCGAACCTAGGACCTCCCGGTCAGAGGCGTTGCAGTGACATCAGTTGATGCACTGAGCTACCGCTCCCGGTTTGTGAATTCGCAGTTCGGCATGAAAGTATATTTACCACGTCGCATCGCTCAGGTATAAATGATCCAGAGCACTTTTATTATATATGGGGGAAATGCACATTGTCTAAGCAGAGTCGTAATATTACAGATTTTGTATAATAAAAAAAGGATATCTTGCCTATTTTGGAATCAAACTGGGACTAAATTAAACATTGGGCAATCCACAAAGTATGTAGATTATGCATTGAAGATTCAAGCGAAGTTTAAGCTTCCTTCATAATGGAAACGTTTTTGGATCAGTGCCTGTTGACTATTCAGTGAACCTCAAAGAATCACAGACAAATTTGGAACTAATGTTACTGCGAGTAAACTTCAGTGAACACAACTGGCAATTTTTTAGGGTTTTTAAAGTTATTAAAATGCCGTTGTGTTAAACTGGTTTTACCAAATGTCCGGGCTTTCTTTTGCTTGTGGGATAGCAGGGCACGAGTTGATCACTGGAATAAGAAAAACTGGCCACCTCGAAAACTTTAGGAAATTGATATTAAGAATGTTGTGCACCAAGTCTTGAGTCCTGAACTTTTGCTGCCACATCTTCACATTAAGCTTAGCTTAATGAAACAATTCGGAAAGACTTTAAATAAGGAAAGGCACTGTTTTAAGTACATATGTGAGAAATTCCCAATACTATCTGAAGAAAAATTAAAAGAAAACTTATGTCGGATGCAGCATTTAAAAACATTATGAATGAAAAGGAGAAAGCAGCATGGATATCATTTTGTGAAGTGGTTTCAAAATTTCTTGGTGACAACAAGGATCCCAATTACCAAAACATCGAAGCTAACATGCTTTAAGCATACAAAAAACATGGTTGCAACAGGTGTATGAAAATTAATTTCCTGTTTTCTCACCTAGATTATTTGCCTGAAAAAATCAAAGTATATTGAGCGAAGAACAAGGCGGACGATTTCACAAGAATGTGCTGCAGTTCGAAAGGATGTACCAGGGACGCTGAAGCATCAGTAAGCTTGTCGACTATTGTTGGATGTCAAAACGTGAAATACCTAACAAACCTAACCTAGACAAACCTAAAACAAAAAGAACAGAAGTACTTTCTGAAGTAAGAAGCAATGGGTGTGAAATTTGTGTTTCCAATAGTGAAGAAAACAAGACAAAATGAAGAAAAAATCCTCTAGTGGCAGGTATTAACAACCATACACATGAATTTCAGCAAGTTGTGTATATTAAATATTGTTTTTCATTACAATAGAAAAGGATTATGAAAACGTTGGTGATTAAATTCGCGTAATTATGTAATACCTGTAAAGTGATTTAGCAAGAAACTTTACGCGATACAAATAAATTGATTGAAAATGTGGATTCAGCACAGATATACAAAATCATGCGTTTTTTACTTCAGGCAACAAACAAAAAAATTAATTCGCAGACTAATATTCTTATTCACTTTGGTTCCTTTGACCAAAATTTTGACTACTCTCCCGCCCCAATATTGGTACAGTAAAACTTGCTCAATGCGGAAATCTGTCCAATGTGAACAGAAACTGAGGTCCTGACGAATTTCTAAGTAAATTCTACAGTATTTCATTGTGTAATGCGGAATCTGTCCAACGAGGGAACGGACACATATCTTATGTATTCTGTCAAGAAGCAATTCCTTCAAGCGGAAAGAGGCATCCATATTTCTGGCATTTTTCTCGTTTGTTTGCAGGCGCCCGGCGCGCGAGCTCTGGTAAAGGCGAAAGAACTTCGCGCAGGCGTCACGAGGGATTGCTACCAATTCCCTCTTTCCTTTTTGGACTGTTTCCTGCAAAACAATGACGTGCTGGGTTTTGTTGAGAAGGGCAGAAGTTCATCGTCACAGTAGAGAGGGAAAAATTTCGTCAGTAGGAAATAAGAAACCATAGAGTGAAGATGGCTAAATCGTATATGCCTTCCTCGTTAAACGATAAAGTTAAAATATAATTGAAGCTAAAGAAAGGGATAAACTGTCAGTGCAGGAAATGTCGAAGTTCTAACGGGCAAAACGCAAAACTTATGAGACACTGCAGCACGAGAGAATAATGAAACAGTGGAGCCAAGGAAATGGTGAAATGAAAATAACAGCGAAGAAAACCGGCAATAAAGAAGTAAATGAAATAATGTGGGAGTGGTTTACGAGTGCAATATCAAACAACCTGCAAACTATAGCTGTGGTATAAACTCTGGGAAACGAACAGTTTAAGGCATCTTCAGCTTGGTTGGATAGGTTTAAGAAAAAATCTTGTATTGCGTGGAACGAAATTTGTGGTGAATGTAGAGTGACGTCATAGTCACGCGTTAAAGATCAAACGTGACCTGGAGGGAAACACTCGAGATATGCTGACAGTTCTGCTGTGTGGCAATATGCGGGAGATATGGAAAATCCATTAGTGATCGGAAATTCGGCAAAGCCAAGATTTAAAAAAAACAAAACTAAACGTCAATAAGCTGATGATCTCGAGAAACAATAATAAAGTGTGGATGACAACTAAAAAAATGGAAGACAGGTTAAAGATGTTCAATGGTAAAATGAAGAAAGAAAATAGACATGTGATATTTTTTGACAACGGCACGTATCATCGAAAGTTGTCTCTACGAACGAAAACCTCGCCAATTCGACGAGGTAAACCCACGGACATGGGCGTTATTTACACGTTTAACGTTTAATTCGCACTACAGACGGATGTAAATACAATCTTTGATTGGAAATATGAAAGATGCTGAGAGCACGTATGCTTTGGCGCGATCTGTGTCAGTCTTAGATGTAAATTGGGTAGAACTGTCAATAGAGCAAATCAAGAAAGATACTGGTTTGAAATGCTTTCAGAAGCCGGTTTTGGCAAAGATGAATCTGACATAATGATGGAAGCGCAAGAAAGCATTATCGCAATAGCAGCAATATGTTGAGCTAATAACCTTCCTGGCGTACTGCAGAACATTTCGTAGCAAGTAATGTACAGAATTTCCATTTATTTGTTTGTTTTACGCCAAAAACAGTTACAAACTGTGAGTGAAATGCTACGAGGAGAAGTGAATTATGTGCACGTTTCCATACTTCTGATGATGAAAATCTGGCAACTCATTTTGCTTTTGAATCCGCTGCAGATTTAATAAAACTGTGAATGCAGAGAAAGACGAAAGTGAAGTGGACGGAGCAGAAGAAGAAATAAGAAAAGGAAGTTAAAGTGAAAACAACCGAGTCCAAAATGTGTACGCATGGACAAGCTCTTCAAAGCATAAGTGATGTCATGCGGTTCGTGGTGAACACAGACAATCCTAATCTGCTGCACTTCCTATACAGTATAAAAGAATGTATTGGAAGTGACATGACCACAAAAAGATTCAAACAACCTATTTTATTAGATAAGTGGGAACAGAAGTAAGCGTTGCTTTTACATGAGTGCTGTAGTGGGACTGTTTTTTAAAATAGTGTTTATTATACAATACTATGTACACCTTTCACAATAAATCAACAATAAATCAGCAATAAAAGCGTATTAAAATTGTGAGAACTTTATTCATTCAAGGTGAGTAAATAGAGAATTTCCTTTAAACTGAACATAGTTTTTGGTGTATTCTTACAGAATTTTTGCTTTATTTGTATAAAGCGGAATCTTGTCTAATGCGAAAACAATTCTGGCCTCTTGATGTCCGCATGGAGTAAATTTTACTGCATTTCCAATGTGCCAGAGAGAGATACAAAATGGCGATCGGCAATACAAAATGGCGGCATACTCGTTCTAGCGCCACGTTTCGAAAGTATTCTGTTCCCTCCAGTGTGTAGACGTGAGAGCGAGAGGGGGAGGGGAGAGCTCACTGGATCGGAATGATAGTTTCGTAAGTTGGCTATTCCGTCCGGAACTCGTTTCAGCTCTCCTAATGCGAATCTTGTTCGGTCTAATACGCGGCCAGGACAATAGGAGGATTTCACTGCTTGAATCACCTCATCATTCATTTGGAAAATTTACGAATAAAGCTCGACTTGTAAACGAAGTGCAATCAGGACTCTAAAAATTGCGTTTCGGTGCTGAAATCTGTTGCGCTGAAACGAGATCCGGACATCGAGCGCGGCTAACTACGGATCGCTAATGATCACGGACTTGGCAACGAGACGCAGTTAACAGTATTATCCACTCAAGTTTCCTTGAGCCCCGGAATTGTTACCTCCCCTCCTTTTCTAACGTTTCTTGAATTCAGAATGAATGATAGCCACGACCGTTGTTGACAAAATCTGATAACTAGAAATGTTTGCTCCCGTATAACAGTATGAACTACTTTGCATAAAAGAACGAGCTACAGATTGTATCTAAAGCCTTGTGCAGAAAATAAAGCCCCTCACACCCCATTCTCCTCCGGGACTTCGGCAGCGCGTCGTCCTCCTCCTACCGTACGGAAGGTTCTGCCTCTTCGAAGAAGAAGATCATATTCCTCCGACGGCGACGACGCCGCGGGAATTCCACCACACTTCAAAGAGGCTTTCCAGAACTTCGTACATGCACCGGGCAGACTGTCACCGTCGTGTCAGGTCCGTGTCAACTCATTTGGGTGTTATGTGATTCGCAAACCTGGCGGCGGTTATCGCTTGTTTTATGATAGGTCGTCATGGAATGCACATTATACACATGCGCCAATCGTCATTCTCCCGAGTGCGGCCGAAAGGATGCAAGCAGCGCAAGACAACACATTAGCGGTAAGAGTAGGTGTAAGAAACGGGTTCTACCAAGTCCCCAGTAATATTTCGGCGTAGGGGGTGGGCCTTTGCGCCTTATTCCATCCAGGCGGCAATGCGTGCAGCGATTCCGAGAACCTGCGTTCTCTCCTTTTTCGTGTATTATGACATTATGTTACAGTAAAATCTGTCGAAAGCGGAACATGGATAAAACGGAAACTTGCGTTCGCCGCAAAAAATCTCAGAACTGACTATTTTCCAATACAAAGTACACTGGGTAAGCTGGATACCTGCCTAACGCGAAAACGGAAAGGATTTTTTTGTTATATTAACAGTATTAAAAATTCTGGGTAAGATGTAAAACACATTGTTTAATTTTAAAACATTTACATTTTCCTGTAAATGTGGCAATATGGTACCACGAAATACCCTTTGTTCCCAAGGCCGTAGGCTGGGCGCGACGGTGACGCACGGGCGAGAACTCCAGGGGACGCCGACCAGCCCTCCGAATTCTAGGAAACCTGACGTCAATGAATTTCAGTGTTAGAGGTCACGCCAGTAACAGTCTTCGACAACGCCGCAATTGCCCATGTAGAGTCGCGTGGTTTCGCGGGCCAATAGCCGTCAGCCGGGCGGGGGTGCGTTCACGTGACCCGTCGTGCAAAGGAGCCCAATGCAGGCAGAAATTTCGGTGTTCTGAAAGTAGCAGCGATAGGGTGAGAACGTGCTCTTCGCTCGGACCAGCTGCGAACGGAAGCGCGCCATGCTCTCACTTGTATAAGTTACGCGGGCAACTCCACTGTAATGCACGGTCGTCTGCTCTATGCGATCGCGACCGAGGCTCCGTGTCCCAGGGACAATGCTTACGCGGCAAGGGCCACACGCCACGCGCCGCCGCCCGCCGCCGCCTACCGCGAGATCGGGCCGGACTTAGAGGCCACGCGCGCTACGTCGCGGACGATCCAGCCGATGCCCGCTCAGTTCCGGGACGAGAAGCAGCCCAAGCACATGAGGTGATCGCAAGACTGCCCACGGACAGCCGGTCCTGCAGCGGCCGTACGCGTCGTCGCCATTGCTGGCGCCGCCGCCGTCACGGTGAACGCCCGGATCGGCCTGGACGGTCAACCGATCGACCGGCACGGCTGTAATCCGCCAACCTGCCGACAATCCCGCGCCCGCCCCGGGCGGCTGCTAGGGTACACGATGGGCGGATGACCCGCCACGACAACACCGTGTCGCAAAATTGGACTTAAGTTAGTTTGTAAGGTTTTTCATGTAATCCGGCTTCGCCGATCTGACTTTTTGTAAATTAAATTTAGGTTTTCTTATCAGATACATCTTTCAATCTGAGTTATGCTTGCTGACGACCACGCCACGCAGGCTCCTGGTATCAATTTCAGTGGGGGCAGCCGGGCAATACTGCGATCTACATTCGGTACCAGGTAAGCCAGGTAAAGCAGGGAACCCATTTGGAGCGGCCCGCACGGCACGGAGCAGCCCCGCGCGGTACAGCCCAGCCCCGACCGAAATGTTTCGCATGCTATTCAGTTAGACGCCACCCAACGCGACCGCCCGGCCTGGCCCCGACCCGCCCAGACCCGCCCGGCATGCTTCCCCGAGAATAAAATCCGGAGGAGGCGGCCGGCCGGCGCGGCGCGGCAAGTGGCCTTGGGAGGGGTTGACGAGTCCTTCCAGGAACTAACGGCTGTATGGGTCTTGCAAGCTATTGTGTCTCTCACCATCTTCCTTCCTCACTATTCCCAATGCAGTTATAAATTCTTTGAGATGGAAGATTTTAGCAATTGATAAAAATGCGAAATGTTACCAAATATTGAAATAACTAGTAACTGTGTTTGGCGATCGGTGGAATACATTTCTGAAGGTTTTCAACCTGCGATAAATGCAAAATTATCCGCAAAATCCGAAATGGACGTGAATCTGCGACACTAAATTGCATTTCATTATTTTCTTCGTGGTCTCTCTCTAACTAGGGATACGACTTCGACAACACATTTAATTACGGCCAACAGTATGGAAGCTGAACGATTTTTTAGTCAATACAGTTTCATTGTTACTGATAGAAGAAATAGGTTATATCGAGCCAACAATGAAATATGCTCTCAGTTCATTTTTCATTGTTTGTGTTACATATTAATAGTTATTTACATAAATTGATTTCATTTAACAAAATACAAAACCTTTTAAAATAATGTGTTGTTTTAATATGTATTTTCAATTTGCGAGACATTCATTTTCCTGTCCTTTGAATAATGTTACATAGAAGCGTATATTTCTATACAAGACAGGAATTATTCTTTAAATTTAAAATTTCGTCCTTAAATATTTGTTCACTAATGGTGAAATGTTAAATTATTTTCGCTTATTTCCTAATTTTAATAGAAAAATCTAAAAGATACCAGAATATTTTTTATTTCGAAGAGATCTCCCGTAATAATAATTTTCTCAAAAACTGCTACAAAATGCTAAATCTTAATTTTTATAATGCAATAAAATGCATATAAAATATATTGAGATGTTTTTTAAATTTGAAGAGCTAAATTCTACCATCACTACAAATACTTAATGATTCATAATGAATATCAAGAGGGAGATAATTTTTTTAAGGTGATACGCATTTTTTCTTCCAATATTCAACCGAGGAAATTTATAATACGAGTACACAGGCATACAATAATTGATATGTACAAGCAGATGTCTTACGTTAAATGTGATGTAATTAATAGTTTGGTATGAGCGTTTTATGAAGTACCCCTAAAATATAAAAAAAATCCTTTAAAACCGTGGGGCCTGAAGTTGAGCAAAATGAAATAGATTTTATACTGGTTTTGCAAAAGATCCTGACGATTTCGGACTAATATTTTTTACAGCATTTGTTTCCGCTGAGTACATTGTCCTCCTTGCTCCCGCCTTTCTTCCTCATCAGCTAATATCATCAATTCCTCCATCGAAAGTATTAAACTCTTCATCGCTATTGAAACAAGTGGCGTCCCGTGCCGTTCCGATCCGTGCCGGGCCGTCCGTAATAGGTGACTGGCAGGCCGAGCGGAGCGGCACCGCGCCTCGCCAGGCTGGGCCGAGCCGAGCCGGGAGCTCCTAGTGGGTTTCTCGCTTAAGTCGTGGCTGGTCACTCGTGGAGAGAGGCCGGTCACTCGTGTCCTTAGGAGCTCCGAGAGGATTACGATGACCTGCTGCCTAGCGTCGTACCGCGCGCGCGTTGGTACCTGGGCGGCGCGCCTTGGGACTTATCGCAACGCAACCATGCAGGACAGCACAGGCGGCGCAGGCATCAGCAAGTATTCGCAGCTCTTATACGCAAGCATTGTGGCCATTCTGCTTGTGATTGCCGAAATAGAGCAGAATCCCGGTCCTGGAGCGGAAACTGCGGTGGACACTGCGATGAATACATGTCGTAAGTGCGAAAGGAGCGAACGGAAACTTCGGAGACTGGAGACACAACTGGAGGAGGCTCGCAAGTCAATCGGTGAGTTAACTTTAAAGCTGCAAATTCTGGAGCAGAAACGCGACAGCCGGGAAGGGCAGGGAATTGCATAGCAAGCCGTGGTTGATGCAAGTCCTGCTGAAGCGGAAACATCGCGAAAGCCAACTGAACGTGCATTCGAAGGGAAAGTGAAGGTGATTGGTGACTGTATGCTGCGTCACAGCGGGGGAGTGTGTCGTGCTAAGGGTGCTGAGGTGGCATTCTATCCCGGCGTTAATGTGAAAAATATGACGTGTGCAACTGAAAAAGTTCACAATGATGATAGCGTGGAAGCGGTCGTAGTGCACGCTGGAACCAACTCGTCGAAGAGGCAACCAGTATTTGAAACTGTTAGGCAGTGCGTTACACTCGGACAAACCGTGAAGAAGAAATTTAAAAATGCGAAAATAATTTTTAGTGGAATTGTTTGTAGCATGGATGTCCATATCCGAAAAATATGGGACTGAAATCACACATCCTATGGGCATGTGAAACATTTGACGGGCTACTCGTAGACCCTACCTTCTGGCTACGCCACGAGGATTTGCCGCGTGATGGACTCCATTTAAATCGGAGGGGGGCGTGGAAGCTAGGTCGCCTACATGACGATATCATTCAGTCATTTTTGCGGCTACGCTGACAATTCTGAATGATGAGTCAGGAGGCGGCAGCGCCTGCGGTGGTGGCGAAAAAGGCGGCGACGGCGGCAACGACGGCGGCGGCGACGGCGGCGGCGACGGCGGCGACGGCAGCAGTGGCTGCAGCAACAACGGTGGCGGCGGTGATGGCGACGATGTGGGAGGAGACAGACACTACGGCGATGCGGGACGGAAGAGTGGACACCGTAAATGTTCAGGTGAGATAAGGCTTCACAAGGCTGTTGCGGGTGAACTGTCGGAGTATAAAAAATAAAGAAATCGAATTTTGGAATTTAGTAGATCCTTGTGATCCTGATGTAATAATAGGAACTGAATCTTGGCTAACGGAAGAGATAGCTAACTCTGAAGTTTTTCGTCCGAATTACAGATCGTTTAGGAGAGATAGAAATACTAGAGGTGGGGGAATATTTGTGCTAAGGATGTAATAGATATAAGGAGAAATTGAGTCAGTAAAGAATATGAGATAATGGGCATAGAAATAAGTGATTCAGGGAATGTATTAGAAATAATTGCTTGCTATAGGCCACCGAATGAAAATTACGCAATTTTGGAAGCCATTTCTGAGAAAATAGAAAACGCCAATAGTCATCCTATAGTTATTGCTGGTGATTTGAATACTCCAGACGTAAATTGGAAAGGTGCCGTGAGCGAAGCGAAAGTACAATAGTTAGTGAATAGACTCGTCTTGGAATGGGGATTAGCTCAGGTAGTAGATAGACCCACGCGGCAGGAAGCGCTTCTAGACGTTTTCTTAATTAGGCCACGAGAGTTTTACTTATCTTGCGGCGTCGTTGATGGCATAAGTGATCACAAAGCGGAGTTAGTAGACTTAGACATAAGTATTTTACAGAAAAGAATTCTTAACGGAACCAAAATATGGCAGTTCAAGAAGGCTAATACAGAGGGGCTTCAACACTACCTAAGAGAACAGTACGATTGTTTTCTGAGAATGGACAGGGGCATGGAGGAAATTTGGAACGCGTTTAAGGGCATTCTAGATAAGACATTGCAAACGTTTGTGCCGTACAAATACTTTAAAAGTAATTCAGACCCAGAATATTACAATGCGAAAATTCGACGTATGAAGAGGAAAACTAGAAAGGCTTTCAATAACAGAAATATTGGTGAAAATCACCGAGATATACATTATCGTAATTGTTCGAAAGAATTAGAGCAGGAAAAGAAAATTGCGCAGGAGACTTTTTTAAAGCATATTCTCGACAGGGAGGGAAATAATTGGTCGGGGTTTTACAAATAAGTTCGCAGAGGAAGAGAAAATAAAGAGGAAATTCTTATCGTTAGAGATACCAAAAGTAGGTTACTATCAGATCGGAAAAAGCAAACGCTTTTAATGTCTACTTCAGTTCCGTTTTTAAAACCAAATCTCAACTCGCTCAGATATCGAGGGAGGCTGTGCCAAATCAGTTTAATATAGACGTAAACACATTGCGAAAACGAATTAAATTTATGAAAAATCAGAAGTCGCGGGGTCCAGATGCCATTTCAACTGACATAATTAAACTCGGAGAGGCAATATTACCGTATCTAACAAGATTATTTCAGGTTTCCGTCAACAATTCAAGCGTGCCCGATGATTGGAAGCTAGCTACCGTTGTTCCGATTTTCAAGAGTGGTGATAGAACTATATTAGCCAATTATAGACCAGTAAGTCTCACGTCAGTTGTATATAAGCTAATGGAACACTTGATAACTAGCTATATTAGACAAGAATAGGAAAGAAAAGAATGGCTAAATAGCCAGGAACACCATGGTTTTAGGAACGGTTTCTCTTGCGAGAGTCAGATAGTATCATTGTTTCAGGATATAGCAGATGAAGTTGATAATAGTGGGAGGGTGGACGCCCTAATAATAGATTTTCCGTAATAAGAAAAATGACATGACAATAAATAGTTCGAAAAGCAAAACCATCACGTTTGGTAGGAGCCGGAAAAATAATGAAACTCAATACTGTTTAGGCAAAGAAAATATTCCAAGAGTCTTGTCTTGTAAGTACCTGGGGATAATTTTTGATAGCAAATTTAGTTGGGAAAATCAGGTAAACTGTGTCGTAGGGATAGTCTGGAGGTCCTTGCATTTTACTATGCGAATACTAAAAAAGAGAACTGCGAAAGCGGGCGAATTAGCTGATTTATCTCTAGTTCGTCGGAATGGAATACGGGGCTGTTTGTTGGGACCCTTATAGAAATTCCCAAAAGGAATATATTCAAAGAATTATTCATTCCCAAAAGGAATTCCCAGAAGGAATATATTCAAAGGACTATTCAAAGAATAGAGTACAAAGAAGGGCGTATACATTTACTTTCCGAAGCAATAGGAAGAATGTAGAATGGGAGTCTCTAGAAATTAGGAGAATTAAGGCAAGACACTGTGCCCTGTACAAAGCGTATGCCGGTTATCCAGCTTGGAAAGATATCTACATCCGATTGGGTAGACCTTCGTACTTTAGTAGGGGGGATCACAAGCACAAAATTCAGTTTAGGCCACAGAGAACAGATAATGGAAAATTTTCCATTTACAAATAGAACAATAACGGACTGGAAGAAGTTACCTCCGACAGCCTTGGAACCTTTTCCTTTAGGTGTTCAAAGATTTAAAAAGAAATTAACTAATGGTATTAGTAAACTTAATTAGTAAGTTGGATTATTATATCAGTTATTATTTGCTTGTAATTTTTATTTCTATTATTATTGTGTTAATTACTATGAAATGCGTTCCTGTATTAAATATATAATTATATTGAAAGTAGTATTGTATTGAAGTGTGGTGACGTGTTGAGCAGTGTAGTGCAGTATAGAAGTAGAAAGAGAAGTGAATTTTAAATGTGTAGTGAATTGAAGTGAAAGTGTAGTGAAGTGTAATTAGAAAGTCGCATAGTCTTGTATTTAATAGTTTAAAATAATTGTGCAGGTCAGCCATAAAAGTAGTTAATAATAATATAATAGCATTATCATTATTATTGTCTTTAAATAATTTAAAGTTACAACTTTAAGTAATTTAAAGTTAATATTCGTAATATGTAAATAGTTGTGTTCTGCCACCAGGTTGTATATACCTACCTGCAGAATAATAAATATCTATCTATCTTATCTATATCAAGGTCGGCCCTGAGAAAGCACTGCCCGTGGTGATTATAGAGAAAACCAGCGGAGGGTGTTACACTATATATAAGAAAATCTTATTTCTTTCACTTTTTATGGAGTTCTGTTTTATTAGACTTAGTGTTGCGTTTCCTTTATTTTTTCCCCTCCCCCTGCACCCGTGTCATTTACATTACATATAAAAATAAAGAGATTCGGTTATAGTAAACCTGAACCTCGGTTAGAGTGAACGTAGGAAATACAACGTCCTGGAAATTAATTCCCTCCTGGAAAAGAATAATTTCGCCTCAGTGCCACAAATTCCAACACTTGGCACCATGAAAAAAATTTCGTCCGCCAAATGTCATACTCGGAGTCTCCCCTGAGGTAAAGGTAGCGGAACCGGCATCGGGATCTTACTGATGACTAGGGTACGGAATTTATTGTAATAAAAATGCATAAAATATATTTATTTTTTCCAAAACGTGTAAGGAAAAATAGAAAGTATGTAAAATAAAAATTCATTATTGTGTTTAAAATTGTTTTCTACAAACATTTTCCGACCACAGAATGTCGCAGATGAGTTCTTAACATGTATTCGGAGTAGCAGAGTATGTTCTAATCTGTACTGAAGTAATTTTACACTAGACTTCACCACAATTAAGAATTTTATTTGAAAATAATTTCGAAAATAATTTCGAAAATAATTTCGAAAATAATTTCGAAAATAATTTCGAAAATAATTTCGAAAATAATTTCGAAAATAATTTCGAAAATAATTTCGAAAATAATTTCGAAAATAATTTCGAAAATAATTTCGTTCATAAAAATTCGCTCATCGTTGACTCTCAAGTACGCAGTAGGAAGGTTTCACAAATCACGGCGAAGATATGGTGGTAACAAAAGCATTACATTTGATTTTGTAAGAAAGATACTTCCATAGCGAATATTGCAAATGCGCATCTGGAATGCTTCGTTTTGACATATAAAGATATTGAAATGTAGCGAAATATGTAAGAAATATGTCGTAATAGGTAAAAATTTGTAAAATAAAAATAGTTCCAATTCATTCAGAATGTCTTGTAAACTCTACAAAATAACTGAATACAGGTATCTAGTTCCTGTAAAAACATGTAATTACATGGGAATCCGTTTCCTACTGATGACTTTTTGCCACTCAGCAAATATTTGAAAATAATTGATTTTTTAAGGACAAGTAAAAAATTGAAATTTTGAATTCGTGGTGCTATTGTATTTTGGTGCATCTCTATATTAATAAAATCAATCATTATGGAGAAATTCTTTTTAATTTTGACATCTTCGGATAGACAGATAACTTCGGATAGATAACTTTGACAGATTCGGATTTGGTTCACAATATTTGAGGTTCACAAGAACCTCAAATATTGTGAACCAAAAAGTTTAGTCTCCAGAAGTTCACCATAACCGGATACGACTCTATTGCGTTGTGGTTGCTTATATTCCTCGTTCAAGATGCGCAGAATTCACTTCTCACCATAGCACGTCATACAGTTTTTAACCGTTGTTGACGTAAATAAATAAATCCCACCAGATGATCGTGTTTGCATTTTGTCTAAAATAACAATGTATTTATATTTTATTGTTTATTATGTCTGTGTGGACCCCACCAGACAAGGAGTGTCAGTAAAATTCAATTTTATATTTTAGTTTCTTTTTACTTCTGTACATCAATTGTTTTTTCTAGATTCGTTTTTCTGTGAATAAGTACGTTGTTCTCTTATCGACAATGCATCATGACTAAAAAGTGGATCCACAAAACATAAGGCCCAATACGATCAATGATTACAACCACGTCAACGCGGGCACCTGAACAACTTCGTGCCAACTACTCTGTGGCTCTGCAAACTTGGTGGCGGAGGTAGTGAACACATGAGATGTAAACACTAACATTTTTAAGTACTGCAGTAAAGATTCCGAAAGCGTAGAAAGCGTGAAAGCCGTTGATGGAGCTTGGACGTTCACTTGTACAGTCAGACATTTCACATCGTGATGTCCGTCCTTTGCCATGTGAAATGTGAGAAATTATACTCAACTTTGGAGGCAAATCATTTTAGAAGAACCTTCAGGAACACACTCTTGCCAGATGTGAGGCGTGCTCACGGCTCCGTGGTGGCGCTAGTGAAATGAATCGACTTCGTAACTCACGAACCGTGAGAGCGAACCTCAGGTTTCTACGAAGCAACGTGCAACTTCCTAATGTTGTATATTGAAGAATTCATTTACAAACCATGGTTCTATTATTTAATGTACATTGAAAACTAATAAACCACAAATAACTGCAGTTGTGTAAAAGAAACAACTCACTTCATAAATAATTCATGAGTAATTATACTTCTTCCATGCATTCGTATTTCTACATTTGGAAGAGATCTTCGGATTAATTGGGCAATTTGACATAAAAGATGATAGTATTGATTATTAAAACAATTCATAAAGGCTTATTATGTTCGTTTCTTTCGAGATGTACTAAAAATTCTATGGTTTATGAAATGTTAATTACATTATTCATGGATATCCGTTTTCTCAGATTTTGAAAGATCCGCCTCAGTAACTGCAATCCACCAATCACAGCGCAGATACCGTCACAATTGGTGAACGATTTGAACGAGTCAACGAATCGTTTGGAAAAGTAATTGAACTACCAGTTCAATCAACAGTTGGCGCGCCACCGGATCCCAACACTAGTCTGCACTGCCTGTAACACTTGAGTGGGTGACGGGAGGCTCGCGGGTGGATGGGTATAATGCGGAAGGGTCCACGTACCCTTAGATAACTGGTATTTTTGGTTCGGTTGTGGCACAATACAGGAAGCAAATGAGTTCTTTAATTCTCTATAAGGCACTCGTTCTAAGATTCCAGCATTTTCCATTCTTCACCCACTTTTGCGGAGAAATGGACTGGCCGGAAGCATGGCGCACTGGAGGGCGGCACATGGCGCACTCTGCTGGAAGAGGGGGTGACTCGCCTTCGGAGCTGAACGCTGGCGGCGGCGCTATGGGGCGCCAAAAGCTCCAATTCACAGGCACCTGTCGAGGCACGATCGCAGGTTGCAATTCATCGAAGATATCGAGGATTATATTATCGATGAAGGGCACGAGCGGCGGCGGGATATCGGTTGGGCGCTCCACGGGCGCGGCTGTGGTCGTAGCAGCATGGTTTGGCGCCAGCGGTTGCCAAAACGTTAGGCCGGCGCTGGGGCGGCCTCGCCCTGCGGGGCGTTGTGATGTCTGGCGTTGTCGCTGCGGCGGCTGCTGCGCTGCCGTCATCCTAATCTGGATGCCGAAGTCGTCGCAGGCGGCGGTATTCGCCGCTGCAACGCGACAGCCGTGCTTCATGGCGATGACGAACAGTCTAACTCGCTCGCGATTGAAGCACTGATCCTCGGTTGTGAGTTCGTCAAACGTCGGGCGTATGATGGTTGAAAAACGGGCCTCCGCCTGGTGTTGCTTTGGCATGAAGGGGTTGCCAGGTTGCACCGACATCTAGTCCTGTGCACCTTGCAAATCGAACTTGAAGGCCTCCTGCTGGTGTTGAGAAGTTTGCAGGAGGGCCCTTATTGTGTCGGCTATCATCGGTGACGTCTGCGTTGCTTGCAGCAGGTCGATCATGGTGGCGCGACTAGGTGACGAATACTCCGTTAACAGGTTTGTTGTGAACTCCCCGTTTGTGCTCCAGATGAGGCGGACCTTGATAGCTGGTTTCCGGGTGATGGCTGGCGAAGTTGTCTGGAGCCGCGTTTCGGTCGTGGCGGGCGTTGCGCGCTGGCGACAGCGATAGTCACGCGCGTCGCGGGGCGGGGCGGCCGGACCGACGCGATTTAAGATTTAGGATGCACTAGAAAACAAAAACATTTAGCACGAATAAATCGCACGGTAAACGCGAGACACGGATCAAAAGTACGCGGAGCATCGGCTTCTTGGCGCTCTTGGCTCGACAGCTTGCCTCCGACTCCAACTTTCTCTCTTAATTTAGTGTCACTCTGCAAATCAGTTATTTCTAATTGAAAATCAGAAGGAAAAAAGCCCATATCAAGAGAAAAAGGTGTAGCAAATATATTAAATCTAATTGTAAATCAAACAAATCCTTAAATCGGATTTCAAATTCCGCACGCAATGTTCTGAATACATCTACAGATTCTCCAAAATTCGATGTTTTTTGAATATTTGTCACTGAAGCTAATTTTGAGAATGAGAGATTCTTCTTTCACAAAGGAACAGTTAAAAAATAAAATTAACCTGTTTGATAGTGTTATTTTACGGTTAAACAATATAGGAACATCAAACTATATCCAACACATACTTCTCGAAACGCGTTGTTTCTCTTAGTACTGCAAACTTACTTCCGTTCTCCTTTAGATTACTTGTCATATTCAGCAGCGTGATTAACCGTATAATGTCGTTGCATGTCACATGATTAAGCACGTTTTTGTAAACTAAACATTTGGCATAGCTGTCCCCATCTGTGAAAAGATACTTTTTCTTTCCACGCTGCATTGAAACTTGTCGGTGTGGACGCTTCTCTTGGCGAAGTGCGTCGACTCCCATGTTTTCGCAACTGGAGTTATCTGGACACTGTGACAGAAGTTATCGCAAGCCGCCAGACGCCGCGCCTCCGGCCCGCTTCGCGCTGCCGATTCGCTCTGCTTGAGCAGCACTGATGTAAGGAATGCACAAGCTGTTTTCCGATTTTTGATGTATCTGGGAAAACGGCCATTTCTGTTTCATTTGCCAACGCCAGAGTTGAAATTTTGATGTGTGTCCATCTACAAACGCAAAACTGATCAGTGTGCGCCGTTGGCGCCTGTTAGGCGAGTCGAAAATGAAACGCAAGTCGGTGACGTGGCGCCGGGCGAGTCGTGGTGAGTTCCTGCGAACGTCCTTGCGCACTTTTGAGCGCCGGATGTGTCGCCGTTTCTGAGCGCGGTGGCCCTGAGGAGCGCAGTCTTGCACGCGGTTTCCTGAGAAGGTTCACCGTGACTTTGCTCAAGATGGAAGACAAAATGATGCAGCCGCGCGTGGTCGTAAAATGCTTGGGCACAAACCATGATTAGGGGTTTTATGATTCTTGGTAATTATAATTCAGCAGTTTCAAGAAACTTTATTCAATACAGTGTTTTTTAAAGTAGCTAATTATTCACTAATATGCAAATAAATTACCAAGATTCCCTTGTTTCAAAAATTGTGCTGAAAATTCAGATATATGCGCTAACATTCAGTATGCGAAAATATGCAAAATTAAATTTCGCAGGAAAACTCCATTGTGTTATGAGATTTTAATTCTTTTCTAAGTTCCAAGATTTTAAATGGGCCCAGTCTTTTGGTTTTGTTTTCCACCTTGATAGTGTTTAGTATTTCGGGTGGGAGCTCTTGATTTTTCGTTTTTTAAGGATAGTTGATTAATTGTTCCGCTTGTTTGCTCCCGAGGGATATTTTATTAAGGGGTGAGAGAGCGACTTCAATTTCGATGGGCTTAATGAGTGTTTTGGAAAGTTTCTTTTTTTTATTCCACATATACATTTTTGGAATTGGTTCGAATTTATTCTACCCGTGTTAGATTTGGGTGTTGGGGTATGTTACAGTGCAATATATTGCATAGTTATAAGAACGCGAATGGTCAGAGTCTAATTCAAGTATTGGGATAGAAAAAAGTTGTGTCGGAGTAGGTAAAGGCAATGTCGAGAATGTCTGGATTTTTGTCGCGGTCGAATAGGTAATTTATAGTCTTATTAGGGTAATAAATTTGAGATTAAAGTTGTTAGAGATTTGTGATGGTATGAATCCGTTTTTATTGTTGTGTCGGCAGCTCCAATCAGTGTTATTAGCGTTGAAGTCTTGCAATGTCTTCGTTGTAAGCATGGAGAAATTGAATTAATGTTGGTGTTTTTTTCTCCTTTTTGTGTTAGATATGCCATTGGCATACCAATTTATTAGGACTAATCCTTTATCGGCATGTACTGCAATTATTATTATTATTATTATTATTATTATTATTATTATTATTATTATTATTATTATTAAGATAAGCTGAGACTGAACTTTGGATTACATTTTTTATTTTAGGGATAGGGAATTTATAAAATTTACAATGCAAGGTGAAATTGAGTTAATAATTATATTTAAGAGTGGGTAATTTGAATTTTTAGTATGAATTGGAGGTAGGTTCGAGTCGTGTCGAGGATTCATGGACGTGACGAGGATTCATTCGAGGATCACGTGTATGTCGAGGATTCATGGACTGATTTTAGTTTTGGCTTGGGGAATTTGAGATGTGAGTGAAATGATTGATTGGATTGGTTTGCGGTAGATATGGGAAGTCTGAGGGGGATTCAGGAGAGCATGGGGGTTTTAGGGATTGTGATTTACATTGATTGTGTGTTATTCTTAGGTGGTCGAGGGATTTTTTTCTCTAATTTCCTCATAATGTGTGCAAGAATGGTCTCTAATACCTGCCTAATGCTTTTCCTGGCAGTTGGCAGAAAGCGGATCTTCGCATTTTGCGCAGGTAATTGTTACACAGTAACATGTACCCGCAAAAAAAGGAGTGATTTTTATGATTACAGTTATTCTTAGTGTGACCATAATCTAGGCGCCTTTGACAATGTATTGGGCCTTTGGGTTTTCTTTTTTCGGCATGACTCTGTGATTCATATTTGTGTTTATAGTTTGTATCGACTCAAATGGGTTCTGCGCCACTAAATTCTACTGCTACTACTGGGATTGGTTTATTATCTTAGTTTATCCTTGTGGTTTTTTATTAATGAAAGGTTTTGTGATTTTGTCTTTAATACGGGTACGTTATACGTGTACTCAGTGGAGGATTTTGATATTTCACCGGAAACTGTGTATAGAGAGATAAACAGCGACCAATCGTTTGGTGATCGCCGCATCTCACCTTGCGATTTTAACCCTAAGGCGTGACGAGCGCCTCCGATGAGCTCGTTCGGCTCTGACAGTCTCGTGGCGGCATGCGGCGCGCTATTGAACAGGTCGTGTGGGACCACGATACGAGGGATTGATACAGAATACTCGCCTACGTCGCAAACCACAAAGTGTAATCCCAACCAAACAATTTTTCACGACTACCACGACATTCGTAAGAACGCACACAAGTCACGACAACGTATAAAAGGGTTGAGAAAGCTACAAAGTGTAACATCGTATCATTAATAAGAGTAGATTTCTGAAGTAGACAGCGCTGTCAAATTTCCCAAAACATTGTTGAGGCAATAGAAATCATGAAAAATACACATGACCCATTGTCACTCCGCTGTCCTATTTTCACACCACTTCACGATATTTGAATCTCAAATGGAAGGAGAGAAGACCACGACAAGATGGTCGAAACGTCGGCAACACAGCCGACGACGCGGGGTCATCCGGACAGCTAAAAGATTATTTACTCTCAAATCCGAATGCGTTCTGCATGAGTGCACAAATCCTGCTTCTTGTAAGAAGCAAAACTCGTAGAAGAAGAAAAATACGTAGAGAGGAAAAAGTATATTTATAATAAATCCTTCTGTGCTCTTTCATTTGTCTCGCTTGGTTCTTGCGTTTTCCATTTTCGTTTAATACTATTATTTAAAATTAATACAAAAATTAACGTAGGGTACAATACTACGCTACTCTTCACACGGGCCTTGTAACCATTCGAAATGGTAGTTTCTGAGAACGTGCGTTTACTAACAGTGTTTAGAAAATAATGTAAGGCTATTACGACATAAAGCGGTAAAATATTTTTGGAACATTTATTGGAACATTTACTAGTTATAAATATTTTTGTGATTTGAAAATAAAGACGATAATTTGCAATGCAGTATGAAAAGAAAAGTATCTCATCTGGTTGCGCGAAGTATGTCAAATGTTTAGTTGTAAAAAACCTTCTTAATCACAGTAAGAAATTCAATTGCAGCGACATTACACAGCGCATTTATCATGCTGCTGAATATTGTTGCATGCATTTATCAACACATTTATCATGGTGCTTGCTGAATATGAAAAGTACTTTAAGTTACCAGAAAAAAATGTTAGTGAATAAACTAGTAATGTAAATAGTGAGAGGAAAGGATGTTAAAAGGGAAAAAAAGGTTGTGATGTAATGGTACTTCTCATTCGAGCATACATATTTTCAGAGAGAAAACCCCTCACAGTTGTACGCTTAACCAAACATACTTAACATTCGAGCAGCATGCCGAAGCGATTTCGGAAAACGTTTTTGAGGGAAGTTCTTTTAACATTCCAACGAATGGTGTTTGTTTGTAAGGTTTCCCTAATGCAGTGTCACACTGCAAATCAATAATTTTTAATTGAAAATCACGACGAACTCTAATATTTAAATCTTCTTGATCTGTAAATCTTGAGCTTTCCTTACCATGCTTAAATCTTGAGCTTTAGACACTAATATTCTCCATCATGATGAATTATAATTCGTTGCAAATTCAACTTCCTCACATGATTGAGCATTTTTCTGCACACTAAACATTTGGCATAGCTGCTGGAATCTGCGAAAAGTACTTTTCTTCCCAAGCTGCATTGAAAACTGGCGGTGTGGAAGTCGTCTTCCCTGTTTCCGCGACTGGAGCTATCTGGGACCCTGTGACAAGTTATCGCAAGCCGCTCGGTGCTGGGCCTCCGAGAGCCAACACGACTCCGCGCTCCCGAATGACTCTGCTTGAGCAGCACTGCTCTAAATGTTTGCGGGGAGCAGAGGCAGACGAGAACTTATTGATCAGCTTATTTGCATTTTGCAGTCAGTGGTCCTAGAAGCTCCTCCTGAACTTCCTTATCAGATCACTAAAGACAGTTGAGTCTTTCATGATAAACATTTGCTTATTTGAAGAATGTAGTATACGTTAGGATCGAAAACACATAGTGCAAACTTGTACTATATTTGCAGGCGGTTTTGAAGTAAGAGAAACTACTCCTGTGGAATTACTTTTTTTTTAAATTCGAAGTTCTTGTAGGTCACCATTAGTAGAAGTGGGGAGGGGGGTGTAAGGAGCCAAAACGTGAGCGTCCGCTGTCTGTGAGGCGTATGAATGGCCGCTCGCTCGCGCAGGCCTCGTGCCGTTCCATTGGCTCCCGGCCCGTCAGCTCTTCCAGCCGCCTCGCCCCTCCTTCCCAGCGCGATGGTCATTTCCCGTGAAGGGAATCTTGCCGATCGCGCGTCCTCTCACGGCCGCCTTCCGCTGATCTTGCAGCTAGCGGCTATAGTATCCGAGCACCTTTTCTGGAGCCCTCGCTGAGCGTGCGCGAGAGGATCCCTCTTGGAGGCAAGCCCGCGCGCGACCCCCAGCCAACTGAAACCCCTTTGCAAAGCAGGGAGCCGCGCTCAGTTCATCTGCCAGAGGTACACGTGCGACGGCGCGTTTGCTTTATTTTCACCGGAATAAACAAAATGCACGTAGAAAGGGAATACTCCAAAACGTAGGTAATAAGGCGCACAACACAAAATCTAGAATGACATACAAGATTAACTTGGCTATCCAGGAGACGCCGCGTCCAAGGCACAGGTGCCAACGTTTCGGTCGCCATTCTGCGACCTTCCTCAGGGCGTAGTACTGCGCGGAGATGGACTGCGCACAGGTTTATATGCAGTTTCCCTGATTGGCCGTTGCACTCTCTCCGCATTGGCTGATCATCCGGTCTATCAGCAGACGGAGAGAAACTGCATATAAACCCGTGCGCAGTCCATATCCGCGCAGTACTACGCCCTGAGGAAGGTCCCAGAATGGCGACCGAAACGTTGGCACCTGTGCCCTGGACGCGGCGTCTCCCGGATAGCCAAGTTAATCATGAATCCGGCCGCGGAAGCCTACGCTCTCAATGACATACAAATATTTTTAACCCTTAACTGGTTTGGTGAAAAAAAGAATCAATCTTTTTAACTGGTGGGGTCTGGGTAGATCCCGTTTCATAAAATGAAATTTCATTAAGAACTTGAAATTTTATTTACAAACTATCACGTATATGATCATTTACATTGTGATGTGTAATATTTGTTACATTTAAATATAAATTTTTCATGATTTGTACAAATGTTTAGTGCAGTTGACGCATACAATTTGTTTTCCTATCTGCTGTTCTCGAGCACGCCTCACATTTGGCTAGAGTGTGTTCCTAAAGGTTCTTCTTAAGTGATTTGCCTCCAAAGTTCAGTATAATTTCTCACATTTCACATGGCAAAGGACGGACATCACGATTTGAAATATATGACTACAAGTTAACGTCCAAGCTCCATCAACTGCTTTCACGCTTTCACGTAACCTGTATACTACGTTCTCACGTGGAACGTGGAAAATGCATGGAACGTGAGAACGTAGTATACAGTTTACCTTGCCAACATTGCAAACTAAAATACGTAGGACAAACTAAGCGCCCAATTAAACAAAGAATGAAAGAGCATTCTACAAATATTAAAGAATTTTCTCCACGACTATATTCTTTATCTAGTCACAGACTAAATTTGTCACACGAATTTGACTTTGAGAACCCACTTATTTTAGACACCAAGTTCAGGAGATTCCCACGACTCATTTCAGAAACACTTCAGAATGAGTTAAATCACTCTTAAACCAATGTTGAAATGAATGTTTTTACTAATGCCTATGACAATGTGTTATATAAAATTAAAATTAAATATCCGGAGAATGAAGATCCAGTATAGTTATGTTGGCACACTGCATATTCATATGCCGTGTTGTTACCTCACTACTTATTCATATGCCTGTTGGTGTCATTCATTCCTTGACATTGGAGTGTCTGTCGTTAACTGTTAGTTATCTGGTATCACCTGTAGCGAGTGTGAGTTAATTTCGTAATGTTTTCTCGATTGTTCTACTGCAGAGGTAATTCAATGGGATAGCAGTTCCCTCATTAAGGTGAGCGTCTATTTGGTATTGTATTGATTTTGTTTTGTTGTGTTGTTTTGTATAAAAAAATATAAGTTTAAAAGGATCTCTTTTGTAGTAGATTTGTTTGATTTTGTGATAAATTTATTCAATAGACTTTTGAGACAATTGAAGTTGTTTATAAACCATACTAGTAATTTCACTAATTTGATATGTAGAATAACGGTTTCTGTGTCCCATTATTTTAGCACCTGATGATGTAACAAAACTAGTTACGAACGGTGTGCCATTGCTGGAATAAATAATTGTCATAAAAAACTTTGGATACTTTTATTTGCAAACATATATTGACAATCAATAAGAAATATTGATATCCTATGCATGGTTTAGGCGCTAGTAGTGTTCACAGACGGACGGACAGATGTTTTGCTTTCAACTGGTTTTCTGGCATCAAGGACCCACAAAACTGGGAATCTGGCTACACCACGTGTTAAGAGGATTTTCCCCCTTAATTTACCAACTGAATTCATTGAATTACTCGTTATCAGGGCCCGACAATGACTTTCTTTCTGCCGAAAATTCGCCGTTTTTTCGCGCAGCATTATACGTCTCTCTACACTATGTATATTATCCGCACATACGTACGTATACGAGAAAGTAAAAATAATTGAATTGAAATGTGACTAAGAATATTTTATAAGCGCAAAACATAATCATTTATTAAATTTTCATTGAAGCATTGTGATGCGTTTTTAAGAAAATAACGTTTAAGCGGTTCGGAAAATGCGCAATTTGAAGCTCATTTTCATCCAAAACTGTCAGGTTTTTGACAACCTTCATAAGAAATTAATTGAAGCAATTGTACCCACAAATGCGATAATGTGTTTAACCCTCCGTTACACGCGCTGTGTTTGTGACGCGAATACACGCGCGCGGACTGAGAGTCCGCATACCTTACATTCGCTCTCCTTCCAAAGTTATTAGCACATTTTCATAGTATTTTATGTGAATATGAAATAGATCTTGTGTTCCTATAAAAACACTCAATTGTTGGTTTTTATATTTGTATTTTTATTAGATTAATACCTATTTATTGAAATTATTTTGATGATTAGTGAGAACACATTTCTGTATAATCAAACAAATTTCTACAAGTAAAAGAACATTTAGAAAAAAACAATACATGACAATAAAACATTAAATTGTAAAAAATTGAACAATTATTTATTTCAATTATACATTTTCTATGCAATTAGTGCACAAATAACCCGAGACATGTTGAAGGCATATAAAACAATCACAAGACTTGCACCGGAATCTAGAGGGTCTATTTTTTTTCCAGTCGCAGAAACTGCATCTTCCGCGAGTCATGTTACTTTCTGATCTGTTTTGACTTTGTCTTCAAAATTCCCAAAAGTTCCTGTAGACGTAATTTTATTGTTGAGGGAATGGATTCCATAAGCACTTTATTTCTTACGTAATCATTCAATAATTCACGCGAAAGGATTTTCAAGAAGTCTTTCCTCTGGCATGATTCATTGTTGGTCCCTTTTACAATGACGAAAGCATTTATTCCACCAATATTCAGAAGGGAAAAGAAAATCACCAGAGACCACCTTCTAGTAATTCTTGCAACTGAATAGTTGCATTTCATTTCGTCTACTTTATCAACGCCTGATTTGGTATCATTATAGAAAGTAATTATTTCAGGTTTGAATTTTTCAGAAGACGGATCAATTGAATCGTCGTCATGCATAGTTGATAATGCCAAAACAACTGTCTTTTTTTGCTTTATATGACACAAGCGTCATGTTTTTTCTAAAAGCAAATATACTTGATTCTAGAGGCCTTTGCTTCAAAGTGGTCATGAAGGGTGGAATTTCACGTTTGTTTCGACGAACGGTTCCAACAATAGTTAGTTTGTCATTTACCAACAAGTCATCAGCAAGAGGTATGGATACAAACCAGTTGTCACAAGTAATGTTTCGGCCACTTTTTGAAATATGTTTTACCATCCTTTTCCCAATAGCATGTGGCGTGTTTTCACATTCATAAGGTCCCGCGGTCTGTTTTCCACAATACACTTCTAAATGGCTAGTGTAAAACATTTTCGCATCAGTTACAGCAAAGATCTTCAAGCCGTACTTGGCTGGTTTAGAAGGGATGTATTGTCTAAACCCACATCGTCCTGTAAATGCGTCCAACATTTCATCAATAGTAACTAGCTCTGACAAACAGTAATGCTTCTTTATATTTGCATTGAAGTGATCAATCAAAAATCGAACTGCTGCCAATTTATCGACAGTTTTAAGGTGATTTCTGGTATGTATGTCATCAAATCTCATGCATTTCAGTAAAAATCGGAAACGATTAATGCCCATTGTAACTCTAAATAATTCTATTCCTGTGCCATCGTTTGACCACAGATCTTCTAGATTTGTGTGAGAAGTCTTCAAAACTCCACCAAGAAACAAGGCCGATACACGCCTTTAGTTCAATAATATTTGTATCTGCTGCATCTCTAGGCCTTGAGTAATTAGAACGAATGGTTGAAATGAAAATATTAGTACATTTTACTATTTCCTCAAGAATTTCATCGCTAATAAAGAGCTGAAATGCTTCAATAGGACTTTTAGCTGCCTTCGCCTGTCCTATCACTCCCGGAAGATGTTTCACGATATTATGAGCCGCTTGTTTCCGCCTCTTGTTTTGAAGAACAGGCTGAGGACACCATTGAAAACCATTTCTCCCAATATACATTTCATTTTCTACTGAATCATCTTCTTCACCACTTTGTTCGCTTTCTGAATAATGGTCACTAACATTTACAACATCTTCATCGCTGTCGTCATCAGCATCTATCTCATCTAACCATTGCTCAATTTGCGACTCCATGTAGATCCTTTTGAAAATTATTTCTATACAGAATAAGAAAATATATTTGTAACAAATTGAACTATTTATCTTTCACAATATCCAAGTTAGTAATATGAAAATAATCTGATTTTATCCAATTTCTTAAAACAGAAAAAATGTTTATGCACTTCCCTAACACTATGTCAGTGTTTAACGACCAAACATATATTAGAAATATAAAACTTACCTGATTAAGTACGTTTAAATCGTAACACAAGTAAGAAACGTAAGAGCAGAACTAATAACACGAACACACGCGCGCGGACTGACGCTCCGCACCGCTAAGTATTCCACTGTGGGCAACGTAGGCAACGATTGTGAAAGGTTTTTTCGACGCCTATCGATGAATCACCACGGCCGAGGAGGATACAGGAAGCCGCAACTCAATACCTCATGATAACTGGCAGTGAAAAAGAAAAAAACAAGAGTGCGGACTCACAGTCCGCGCGCGTGTAACGGAGGGTTAAAATATGCCCTAAAGTCCGTAAATCAATTTTTTAGTCTCAAGGTCCCACAAAACATGAATTCTGACTATTGTTTTAGATGAAGTAATTTACTATAAACTGGAAGAATTTATATCCACTTTTGCGGTAAGACACCGCGTAGGGTAGATTGTAAAGAGTTTTTTTTTTTCAACAAAAAATTGCAGTTTTTTTCATGCGACAGCAGTACAATATCCTCTCTTGCATGTCTCCTCTCATTGCAGTCGGTCCTGAAAGTAAAAATTGGAGAATAGGTAACATCCACTTCATGATTGAAATATGCATGAGAAATATTAATTTGCACTAGCTTGTGTATTTTCGATATAGACGAAACAGCCACGATCGTGACGCTTGATATTCCTAGCTGATCGATTTTCAACTGTTATGGTCATTAGCCCTGTTAGTGTAGTGAATATTTTAACCTGGGAGCTGGCAGAGTGCCTTCACGGCTGGATGGTGAGATCCGGCACCGAGCTATGCGTCGTCATGCGGGGTCTCCAGGTATCTCTGCTAACGGAACACCGCCCCAGCCGCTTCAACCTTTAGTAAGTCCCCGACATGTGTGGTAGTGTTGTAAGTAGAGTATTGGGGGACAGGATAGGACACTGAAGAAAGTAGTCCATGGCCTTTTGTTTGGTACTGCACTGGCATACTCGTGGTATCGAAAGAGAAACCACAGAAAATGCCTGATCAAAGCAGCAGACCGCTAGAATATTTTGGTAAAGAGTAATTTTTTGCGTAAACTCGATAGTTATTTAGATACAAACAAAATACAAGAGATAATGTTTCCTATTATTTTTTTGTTATAAATCAAAGTCCAATGGAAATATTATTTGGAAAACATCAGATTCGTAATCAGCGCCCCAAAAAACATCGGAGCGAAACAACAAAACTACATCACATGATTTAGAACACCATTTCTGAGCACGTAACGATGGCCTGGATCGGCAGTGGCACAGCTGTGGCACGGGAAGATGGTATCACTCGGCAATAGGGGTTATCGGCCTGCCCCCTGAGCGAGCGTAGGTTGCATTGCATTCGCTCCCTTCGCCTCGCAATGGAGCGCTCTGAGAGATTCATCGCTTGACTTCACGTTCTCGTGTACGTAGTACAGAGAAGGTATAGTTAAATTTCCCCAAAAGCATATAGTATCCATCGTTTTGATTTGAATATTTGATAAAATTGTAAATTCCGGAACGCACCCCATTTATTGATTAATTTAATAGAAATAATTATGTACTATATGATAATTTAATAATTATTCTCAAGGTACCGTATCTCCATTCCGGCAGAAATCAAGCCCTGTTATATTTATATGTACTGACACTGAACACTGACACCGAAAAAGTGAGCGAGTTTTTAAAAACTTCCTTCTCCTACGGTCAGTCCGTGAACAACACCGGGATTAAATGTGGTCATGGGATATTTTCCAAAATTAACATTCTCCAATGCATCTCTCAAGGCCTCGGGACTTGGAAACGCGATTTAAAAACATCATTCTTCAGAAAACTGGAAGAGTTTGTAAACAAAAAAAAAAACATTGTCCTCATCAGCTTCATTCCACTACTTCTGAATACTTTTCCTTGCTATCCGTGCACTCAGTTGGTGTGACACAATATCTCCTGTTTTTGGACAGGAGAAAATATTAATTTTACAATGTATTTGAAAAGCTCCCCGAGTATGCTTGTTGCTTTGTTGCAAAATCCCATGCTTCTAAAAATAAAATCGCCGATGCAGGAGAAAGTATTTTCGTAAATAGACAAAAGATTTTTTGGCAAATTTCTATTTAACTTTTTTGAAGTAGACACTCAAAGTTCATTATATAGTTTCGAGAATCGAAGACATCACAAATTACAGGAACCATTTTCACAGGGCCTAAAGTGCCTATTTCAACATTTAACTTCATCTCGACCTCAAGAGTAACATAATATATTTTGATCTCTCAGGAGTAACAATATATTTTCAGAAAACGCCGATGTCTATTACTATAACACTCGACGTAGGAATCATAATTATCAGATGACAGTATCAACAGGTCATAACTAGAGCCCGGAAGTTTGGCAAAATGCCTTTTTGTTATTATTACGATTTTAACACTTAACAATAGGAGTCACTTATATGTGCTTATGGAATCATTTTAGAAGATTTTCATTTTGCCTTTTTTTTGCCTATTTTAGCTTCTGATGCCTCCTATTTTAGGTATTTTTGCCTTTTTTGCCTTTTTCGACTTTTTTGCTTTTTGCTTAATTTTTTTTTCTTTTTTACCCTGGCACCGATTTTTATAGTATTGGAAGCCATGAGTTTTATAGTTTTCTATCGGTATGCAAGCCAGAACAATATGTGGTCATCGTCGTCTTTTGTCTTTCTCTGCAAGCGGAGGCATGGTATCACAAAGGAAGAGTTGAACTCGGGCTCTAGGGTCAGGAAGTGTTAAAAGCCGCTGTGAGAAAGCGAGACGATACCCGCTAGGAACCTTCGATTTCTTTCACTGACACCCACAGGCTTCCTTTTGCCACGAGGGATTCCATCCCACACTACTAAAGCAGAGCGCCTTGGAGGTCCTATCATAGAGTAAAGATGTACATAGAGGGCTCATGAGGCTTGTTTCCAGCTACCTCCTTTGAATAGTTTCCCGTCCGCCGATAGATAGCGCCAACGTCGCGAAGTGTGAAGGGAAGAACAGTACTGGCTGTTGGTGGGGGGTTTCTAGGAAATATCGCGCGGTGCAGAGGGACCCGAAAAGTGGGTGTTGTATCCATTAGTGTTGGGATCCGGTGGTGCCCCAACTGTTGATTGAACCGTTTGTTTGATTACTTTTCCTAACGATTCGTTGAATCGTTGAAATCGTTCAAATCTTTCACCAATTGTGACGGTATCTGCGCTGTGATTGGTGGATCACAGTTATTGAGGCGGCTCTTTCAAAATCGGAGAAAATTGATATTCATGAATAATCTAATTAATATTTCATAAATCATAGAATGTTTAGTACATCTTGAAAGAAACGAACGTTATGAATCGTTGTAGTAATACAAATGCATGGAAGAAGTATAATTACTCAAGGAATATTTATGAAGTGAGTTGTTTCTTTTACACGACTCCAGTTATTTGTGGTTTATTAGTTTTCAATGTAAATTAAATAATAGAACCATTGTTTGTAAATGAATTCTTTAATATACAACACTAGGAAGTTGCACGTTGCTTCGTAGAAGCCTGAGGTTCGCTCTCACGGTTCGTGAGTCACAAAGTCGATTCACTATTCACTAGCGCCACCGCGGAGCAGACGTACCATCGAAGAACTACATGGACGACGGACCGAATCACACCGGTGTAACGAGTGCAACTGTACCAATCGCAATTGAAAACGCGGGAAAATGCGGTGGCAATGTGGGCGGAGGCACAATGGAGGCTCTTTCGGGAACATGGCGGCAATTTCGAAATTCGTCATATCCACGGAACGAAATAATTCCGAGTGTATTGTTATGACAACACGTACTTACAATATGTCAGATTAATTACAATTAAAATAATACAAGTTATTGTGTTTATTGATAATTTAACCTGGATAGCTACTAGTAAATATCAGTAAAACAAACAGAGAAATCAATAAAATGACTGGACTTTATAGAATAATGGCTATGTAAGTTTGTAATGAGATATTGCTAATCTTGTAGGCCTACCTTTAATATTTCAGATATAACTATAAAATGTCTGCCTTGTCTTCTCAAACCCACGTTTATCTGAAAAATTTAGGGTTTTAAGCACACATGACCAATAATGTACCTACCAATTTTGAATATATTTGTCTCAATGACACTCAATATCATTCATTGCATAAATAATATTCAGGAGACATTATTCAGTCCTCTCCATTAGCACAATGGGTTGTTTTCTCCCTAAAATATATTCTATAGGTGATGTGTTTAGCACTATCTGCACAAAATGTTTCAAGAAAAAAATTGGAGGCTTTTAGAGAAAATGTCATTCCAGCATTTCTAAAAATGCGGAATTTTGAGCTCATTTTCACAGCAAAACCTGTTTTCGAGAACCTTCTTTGACATCACGTGAAGTACTTGTACTCACAAATGCAATAATATCTACAAACAGATGTAATAATGTAAATATTAACAATGTGAGAGATATTTAGAAAATACCATAAATCATTTAAAAAAAATACATTTGTTTAATTTTTGAAAGAACAAAAGAATACAAAATGATGCCAAAGACAAAGAAGAAAAAGATGACAAAATGGTGTTTATGTCATCTTAACGCAGCTTTTAGCTTTAACTGTACAAACAGTTTGAAGAAAAAATCTGGGGCCATATTTGAGAAAATCTAGTTTCTAAAAGTTTTTGATATTGCCCATATTTCACTGAAAATTACACAAATAATATTAATTTTTTTTTTAAATTTCTATAAGATTTGTTAAAGAATTAATTGTGGAAAAAACAATTATATCTGAAGAAAAAATAATATATTCAATATTGTATTTGTAGGAAGACAAAATAAAATTTCAAACTTTTCCAATTTTTGATGATGTAGGGGTATCCATGAAAATCAAATCAATGTCATCTTTATAAATGTTTTTCACTTTACCCTTACAAGAAATTTAAAGATAAAATGGAGCCGTTTTTAATAAAGTTTAGAAAATGTCGCAGGGGCTTCATTTAAAGTACCCCCAAAATTCAAAGAATTCTTCTCAAAATCGCAGGGCTTTGAGTCACACCAAATCAATGGGGGAATTCATTTTGAAAACAATCCTGTGAAAAGCACTCAGTTTGTGTAGAACACATACGAACTGACAAACGTACAGATGGACAGATCACAGACAGACAGGAAAACACATTTTTGTTGTTGTAAGTATGTGCAAAACATATTTCCGTTAAAATCTCGAAATGGTTATTCCACAGCACTGAAATACAAACTCACTGATTAAGAAGTATTACTTGACGAGAAGTCAACCACATTCCAATATTGTGCTCTAGAGAATAATGTATGAACAACGAACAATAAGATAACACACACATATCAGGAGTGTCTTTAGCATGCAGCTCATGTCAAAATATTAACAATGCACATGCTGGGACATGCATTTTTAGTAAAGAGGCTATCAATTTTGTACCCTACATTAATCACTCTCATCTCATAAAAGAGAAAGACTTTCATATTTGCATTACTGATTAAACTACAATAAAAACAAATATGTAATGAACATATTGCAGCCCCACTGGGAATTAGAAAATGTTTATAAAATGTCTGAAAGTTATTCCAATAAAACTTTAAAACCTTAAACAGTATAAAATTTTACATTGCAGTGACTTCAATATAAATTGCCTCACACAATTCAGTAATGCAAATCTATTCAAAACCTAGTAAGTTCATACCATCTATAAACAACCATAAATACACCAACCCGAGTATTCAAAAATAGTAGCACAGCTGTAGATCAATTGATACTAGACACGGATGACCTGATGAGGGGATAGGTGTGGCAACTCGCCCAAGGCCCTGATTTAATTAGGTTCTTGATTTTTTTTTTTTTTTCATTTAAAAAAATAAAAATGTATTAATTTCTAACTAAATTAAATGATATGAGTTATTTCTGATGTATGTAAAATGAATTATGTTCATGAACTGAGGGAGAAAGGAATTTTTTTATTTTGAAATGAGGACCTCTCATAGATCAATTGCCCCATGGCCCTGGTGTTCCCTGGGCACCCCTGATATTGATTCAAATAACTATAGTATTTCTTTTGTTACAATTAACCATACATTTCAGTGTCCACAATGCCCAGATTCCAACACTTCAAACAGAATGAAAAATTACAGAACAGACAACTTACCAAGAAACCCGTAACTAAGAAACATAATGAAAGTCCAATACTTGCTCAGATTACAAAATGGGAATACAAGGCAACCAATACAAATGATAAGTTTAACTCATTCATAAAAATATTCTTAATACACTATCAATGCCCCTTTATTTGCAAAAACATCCAAATTTATAAAACCAAATAATGGACAACAGAAGGAATCAAAGTGTCATGTGAAAGAAAATGTAACATGTATAAAATATTAGCACATAACAAATGTAACTTATTACAACTTCATTATCTACAACAAAACATATCATTCAAACCTAAAAAAGTAATCAAACAAGCCAAAATTATGACACATGGAAAGTAAATTGCAAATGCACCTAACAAAATAAAAGCTCTGTGGGACCTTATCAAAATGACTACACCTAGCCCCAACTAATAATAATAGAAACTAGAGGTGCTACAACCGCACGTACTTTCTCGCGATATTCTTAATGGCTGTATTATAGTATTAAATATGATAATTTGTATCATTCACTTCAACTATCATTGGAAAAATTCTTAAACAAATGAAACATGAAAAATACACCTTTTTTAATTCAAATGTCTAAACGAAAACAATTGTTTGCTATTGACTTCAGTGTATTCACGTTCTACATATATGTACCAACGATGCACGAAGCGTATTTTGGCCGTAAATAAAATTGTTTATATTAACGCGAACAAAAGGCAGCCGTCATAATCTCCTTCTGTTAACAGTGCGGCGTTTCAACAATGGGTTGCAACAAGCAACAATTACATCTAATTCATATGGGATACACATTTTACCAATTAGCATTGTTGATACCGCTAGCAAGAAACTTAAAATGGATAGACAAAAATAATAATTAAATATGATATTTTTTATATTTTCGAAATTACTGGATTTGAAGTGCATTACTCTTCATTCCCACTCATTAAGCAAAGTGAAAATTATCTATTCGTTTTCACATTTAACTCAAGTAAAGGACGCAATTTAAAATAGATTTTAAATAAAATCAAAAAAATTAATTTGTAAATGTATAAGGAAAGCTCAAATGTAAGAAACGATCAAAGAAATATGAAATAATATACAAATTCTAACTTATGAAGCATCCAACTGGCTGGAATTATGTTCAGCAAGCGCAGTAAATTCGGAGCGGACTGTTTGTCGCAAAATTACACAAAAATTCTCACATTTTCAAAAATTCAACATGACCTTATTTGAGATCTGTTTTTGATGAAAGCATTTCATTAACAAAAAAATGCATCTTTACAATTGTAGTTGTAGGAATTCGCCGAAATTTTTTTAAGTTTTCGAAAAAAACAGGCATTTCAACGAACATGAGACCGCACCATTTCCTCAAAATTCTGTGTCGTTTTCAAGAAAAAAAGGTTTAAAGAAAATAAAAATGGCCCATATTTCACGCAAAATTACACGAAAAATACTCAAATTTTCGAAAGATTGTACGTGACTTTATTTCAAAATCTATCTTTAAGGGACAGATTACATTAAGGGAAAAAACCTTCATCTTCATAATTGTAGTTGTAGGAAGACACCGAAAAAGTTTTGAATTTTTGAAATTTTCGAAAAATCAGGGTTTTTAACCAACATGAGACATGCACATCTTCAACGTTCTTAAACTTTTGAAAATGTCCAAGGGGCTTCATGTAAAGCACCTCCCAAAATTAAAATATGTTTCAAATTCAAGGGTCCAGTTTCCAAATTCAAGTCCAGTTTCCCTGATCCATTGAGCAAATGCTGAGATGGCCCCTTGATTTGCTCCTGGACGTAAATGTAGCTTCACTATGCGCACGTTTTGTTGAGCTTTCCTTTTGCTTGTAGTGGTAGTAGAGCTTAGGATGAGTTTCTATTTGTTAGCAATAGAGAAAAATCAAATCCGTTCGTTTACCGTTACAAATAAGTTTTCTATAATTCGGTAACGAAAATATGAAGATTTTGAAATGTTAATCTCTCGCTTTTTAAAATTTATTATTATTATTATTATTATTATTATTATTATTATTATTATTATTATTATTATTATTATTTTTCATCTTTCAACTATTAATAGTTAAATAGTTGGGAAGGGATTCTGAAACTCAAGAAAGCGTGCGCAGATGATTTTCTCCCCCCATACGTCACATACAGTTTTTG
>BLKR01010508.1:0-54087 GCA_011170035.1 Teleogryllus occipitalis | reverse complement strand
GTCGCCTTTTTGGACACTATGGCACGTGGCGATCTCGTAAAATGCGTGGAAGCGTCCGCTGACAGTTCTCCGTTGAACTAAAACAATGGCAACTAATCTTATTTTGACGCTGGACCTTTCGCATGCCCAACCATACATCAGTCAACCGTTTACAATTACAACATCAACTACATACTCATTATATTCTACGTACAAAATTTATACAATTCAAATGAGTTTCTTCAATCAAAACTGAATGAAACAAGCCACGAATCTACATGGGATCTATTGCCTCATTTTCAAACATCAGTTTGTTTCCAGTCTTTTAATCTCAGTAACTACGTTCCCGTTCACTTCGAATTTCATCTAATAACTGATTTAGCCGATTGGTTCGAAGGCACGATCACTCCGCAAATACAAATTCATAGCGTTCCTAGGCCTTTCAATTTCCATGCTCTTCACAACCTATCTCTTTCTTTACCTTGCGCTGATTCACACTCCCACCTTAGCCTCGTCGGGTCACCGACGACTACGCTGGGCGCGCATCGGTTTTAGCGCCGTGGCCTCCACCACGTTGCCGTCTTCGTAGACTCCACCAAGCGCCGATTACTGGCTTTCTGCGTCAACCAATCCGCATCAAATTCCGATCGAATTTTCCAAATGGAAAATTTTGCTTCTTCTATGACCACGAAACTCGCTCGTTTGCAAGCCTCTTTTTCATTTTTCCTCCCCGTTCTTTAACACGATGAACATCAAAGTGCCCGCACCCCTTGCACTAACTAATGGCGCTGTTAAGTGTTTTTACGAACGCCATCGGCACGCATAAATTTCACAACCTCAACGTAAAGGATGTAGTTCTCATCACCTTTTCCACGTCAACTCTGTTCTCGCAAATTCTACCCCTACTTCCCCTTACCATGTAACTTCGAATTACACAACACTCTGCTCGAACTCGTAAGTTTCACTGCTAATTGAATGCCCTCGTAATGGCGGGTCTCTCTCTTTAATTCTCTGGTACATAACTACGCAATTTCTCTCTACAATCCTACAAGATAGCGTTTTTCTTACTGACCGCTTCACGCATTCAGACGACCAACTACGTAACACCGTTAACGGCATAACCCAGAAGAAGGGGCCGGCCAACCGTCCGGTGTATTAAAGTGACGGCCCTTCCGCAGACGAGAGGTAGCGCGTCTAATTCTATAGGACTGATGATCACAAAGATATTTTCTTAATGAAATCTGTTCCTTAAAAACGGATCTTCCAACAGGTACACGATCAACCTTTCGGAAATATTAATAGTTTTCGTGTAATTTTGAGCGAAATATAGCCAATTTTTTCTCGAAAAGAATCGCTCTCTTTTCTTCCATGACAGGGTTCCCAAGAAGGTCTTTTATGCTATTCAATATGGGTCAATTTAAAATAATCAGTTCGTGGAATTTTTTTAAGTTCTAGGTGATGTTAAACACAGTTTTCGAAAAATTCGGTCGTCGAATATGCATTTGGTATCAAATCGAAAATATTTTCGGGCGACGTTATTTAGATAAATATTTGGAGAATTTATTTATAACTGATTTTATTCGGATTAATTACTTTTCATTTTACACTTTTCTCACTGATAACACATACATTTAATTAACTTACAACACAAGGACAATTAGTTACTACCAGTGCAAATATTTCTGTTGGAGTATCTACCAGTGTACAAATATTTACACAGATTTCTAAGTAAGGACCGAAATAAAAAAAGTTTTTTTAAAAACAATGTTGGAGGCCCAGATTCTTAATTTAATCTAAGCATCACAGTAAGGTAATCTGAGTTACTCGACTCTGGGGCCGGTTAAACAAAACCAAATATGGCGCATTGGTCAATATTTCTTTTACCAATTATTAAATATGCAAATCATTTCCTTTACTCCCTATTTATATCATGCCATGCACTTGAAGTTTTATATAGAAAACTGCCTGCATGTTTAATGAACTCCTGGTGTCAATGAGGTCCTAACTACTTGCGAAGTTCACGAAAAAATAAACATACTCCGACACTGGTCTACGCAACGTAGCTTGTTAAGAGCGCAAAAAGCGCGACTCTTCCCCGGGCTTTCCCACTTATATAGGCCTCCTTATGTCACAGCTTACGTAAAAATTATTGGTCCACGACGGATTTTGGCAGCGGCTCTAATGAGTAGGCATATAACTTCCGTGCGCAGAGTTTCGAAACAGACACTGCCGAGTGTACATCGAGTGCCTACCTCGGTGTAGTGATTTGTGGCGTAGTACTGGTGACAGTGTATGTTATTTTTCTGTTTTGTGACTGTGTCCTAATATTTTTTGTGTTATATGAAGTTCAATTCTACTTCCTGCCCCGCTTTCTAGACGCCACATTAAAGACAAATGAGCATTGCCAACAACGTAAATGAAAATAGATTCTCTGTCCCCGCTTATTTTGCCTTTAGTGAAGACGAGCCGTGGTCCAACGACAATGTTACACTATTAAGGACCTATGTGTTAATGTGGCAGAGTTGCAGAACACGATGGATATCGATGAGAAATCGTCCCATCCTGCGAGAAAGAGATAAGCGGAAAGCTGCGAAACTAGTGTTCAAAACAAACAGAAGAAGAACTTAGTCAAAAATCGACGCTCCAAGGAAAATGAAACAAAATAACTGAAATTCTTTGATGAACGTCGATATATAGTACAATACGGAATGCAGGATATGGTTCCTTACATCCTCCAAGTGACACAAAGAGTTCCTTGAGACGGACCAGGGCTTAGAACCCAAGGTTTTTAAAAATAATCTGAGGAAGAAATTCAGCTCAATGCAACACATTATGAGAAAGGGCAGAAATCTAGTGGACTACTAGGGAACGTACTACTAGCGATGTGATTTAGATGCCATGAACATTGCCAGTGATATAAATAAAAACCATGTTAACCAAATTATACTAGTAAAAGCTTGGAGAATCGAAAAACCTAAAACAGTAGAAGGTGAAAAAGTGAAAGTCCCCACCAGGATGGTGGTAAAGATCTTCGAGGCGCAAATCCTTTTAAATACGATCAGGGCAATGGGAGTATTAAAGAAGATTAACGTGTGTGTGTCTATAGATTGTGACGTAACAAGTGTTCGCGCGGCGACGTGGCGTCCGCCGGGCGGAGGGTCGTACTTCAAGGTTTGCAAGATCTTTTTTGATACCTCCTGTAACGGAAGTCGGGTACCGGGGGGGCGGATTTCTCGACCTGGTTGCTCCCACGCTTCCCGGAATGAAAACCAACAACACAGAAGTAATGTACCTAGAACAATTCTGAGGTTTATAGACAACCAGCTTTAAAAAAACGAAAATCAAATTATTTGATTTGAACAAATAACTCAGTAATTTGAAATGAACATTATCCTTCCATATAATCTGTACAACAATTATGTACATTTGCACCAAACACTTCAGAATTGTACGTTTTTTATTATAATTCCCTTTTTTTTTTCAATAAAAAAAATTATATCCAAATTTGATGAATACACAACAATAGAAATGTAAGCAGTTAAATGTAAGCAGTGAAATAAACATTCTGTACCATTTTTACACAAATTGTAAGGAACAAGAAGATGCAAAATTGACAAAGCTTTTCATTGGTTTTGTTAAATATTCAAAACACTTTGGAGTATCATTCCCCAAACTCTTAAATGATAATATTAGTTCATTACCATACATTTAATCATTGAAATAATTTACCCTCTTTACCCTGCAGGATCACATAGCAATCCTGTCACATGCTAATTCTACATGCCATGAAATCACATCATACCATTTACAATCAGAAGAAATTCGTGAATAATTTTTTTCTGAACGTAGTGGCAATAGAAATAGCTGTGTAACTGTTCTCCCACTCAGATATTTTTTTCACAATCTGTGATATTAGACAATCTTCAATCAAAAATTGCACTACCATAGAGAAACTGCAGAATAGCACCCCCCAACGTAACAGAAATAAACAGATCTTGACACATTCCTTATAGTAGTAAACTGCAATATAAGTTACAAATGGACAGCACATAATTGTCAACAGTACAAGTTAATGAAATTGAAAGTTCACCTTTCTTCAAGCTCTTTTCCTATTTATAAATGATTGGTTCACTATTCACATGTGCTATTAGTGATTGAAAATTGATACATTAATATGCACAATTTCATTTTTCAGTCTCTTAAGTCCTCAACTTAAAATAATGCAACAGAACACCTTGTATTTAAAAGAAAATTATACATCCGGCAAACGAACAGTCAGAAAAGTTTCAAATGCTAGGACTCGCACCTACAATACTTTCACAATTCTAAATTGGAGTACCGCATTTTAATTTAAGAAGAGATTGATCCTCTAACCTCACGCTTACACAGTTCAACTATACAACCGTTAATTAAGTTCTTTATTAGCACTCACAATAATCAGTTAGGACTCCAGTTCACGTTTATTCTTATTCTCCTATCCAGTTAACCTTGCACGGCTCCGTCCCTTCAACTTACAACGCACCTCGAACACTATCACCTCTCTTCGTGCATTAAATGTTCCACAACAAATTCAAGTGCATTAATTTTCCATTTTACCTCCTCTCATGTTTTTGTGGTGGCGGGCTACATTCCCATATACGAGCAACACAGCACTACTCCACACTCCCGACCTTTCCTAACGTTCACCTCCAAATGTTCACGGCACACCTCTGGTCGACCCCAACCCTATTTCACTCCCCTCCTTTCACTGCCCCTCCGCTACGGCCGATTCTTCCGCCTGGGGGGGGGTAAGTTAGTTAAGAGCATCTCTTGAAGACCAAAAGCATGTATGATTTTATGTACAAAAAGATACTGTTTGACTGTTTGGTTTGGCATGGGGACCGCAATTACATATTTAGATAAAGAATATTGAAACGTACGAAAATAACAATTTCCTTGAGATTTAGAAGAAGGGCCGTATCACATCCGTATCTTTTGAATATTGTCGTCGACATCGGCGTTAATATTCTGTTATCTTTAGCCGTTTTCTCAGGTATATTTTCTTGGCAAAACGAGGATTCTTAACAAAATTTCCTTACATTTTCTTTCACACGAGGCCAGCATTATCGCCCACGATTTCGAGTTAAAATACGTATTATTCCTCATTTCAGATCTAAAAGTTCGGTGTGATACTCTTGCGGCAAAGACTGACGAATATTATGTAATTTTGCAGTAATTTACGTATCCCTAAATCCCCCTCTTCGGTGGACTGAAGGCAACGTGTGCGGTGCGTGGCCAGAATATCGCTCGGTGCAAGGGTAAAGTTGTTAGCATTTGAATTTGGAGCTCCCTTTTTATATTCAATGTCACAATTATACTCGAACAGAGGTATGCGCCACCGCGTAAACCGCATTATAGCCCAAGTTCAATTGGATAACCATTTTCAGAGCTGTTTTCAATTAAAATCTTTAATTTCTTCCATAAAAATATGGTCGGATATAGTCCACTACCGACTATACTTCTAAACGCTCTTTCTCTACAACACTATAATTTCCCTCAACGGTATTTTCAGTTCTACTAGAGAAGACAGTCGAGTCTTCCGGCCTTCCTTCTTAAAATCTTAAACTTTCTTCCATAAAAATATGGTCGGAAATTCTCCACAAGAGTTCACAGGACCTTTTCTGGTATGCAACACCGGTTATTAGGAACAATTCAGAAATGAGTACGCGCAAGTTTTTAAAAAAAATTAACACCGGTTTTTGGCACGTTTGTGCCTGGGGTTTCTACTGTTAAGGGCAATTGGTTACAAAGAACAGTCTCAAAGCGGAAAATCGGACGAGCCTACCACGGAATTCGAAAATATGTCCGCTCTGTCTTAACAAGAAAGTGTGATAAGTGAGGTTAAAACTAACTAATATCATCGTTACGTGTGGTGAGGTTGGCGTCGCGTGGGGTGGAGAGCTTGTACAACGGTGGGAAGCGCTGCAAGAAAGCGAGCAGCTCTGGGGACAGGACGTGAGTCGGCATCGCGCTTTGTCGGTGTGACTAAGAGGTAGGTAATAAGATTCCTTAGCGCAGGCGGTTTCTAAGCGCGCGCGTGAAGAAAAGTAGTGTGGAGCGTCCAGTGGAAATGAGGTTTACTTTTCAAAATTGACGCCGCGTCGCGAAAAGCATTCGAATCAGCGTCAGATCCATATATAAAGACGATCATTCTATTGGCGCGCTGCTTCTGAGCTACCGCAACCGACCGAGAAAGCGCCCGTTTGGGGCTCCATGTTACACAAACACCCTTCCCGCCTATTTATAACCGGAGGGGAGAACCTGACTCCCGCGCTTTGCTCCTGACTTGTAGCGGGTTGGATATGCGCACTTCGTGGCATGTGACGTCCCTGCCGCATGTTCATTCTAAGGGCTCGCACTTTGTGAGATTGCGCGGCAAGAAGAGTCGGCGTTTATTTTTTCTTCTTCAGACATGTTCACAACGACGTTGCGAGTATTCGAACCAGTGTCAGAAGTGAACTGTGCGCGGGGTCCAGTATACGTTATTTATCGCCTCGTGCGCGTGTTGTAGGCCACCTCGACGTGATCGAGAATAGCCTTTTTTGTGGTCTACATATTACGTGTGCGCAGCTATCTGCCTCCCTGACAGGCATTGAGGCGAGACCTGAGCGCACGCGCGAGTTTCAAATATTTATTATTATTATTATTATTATTATTATTATTATTATTATTATTATTATTATTATTATTATTATTATTATTATTATTATTATTATTATTATTATTACTATTATTAATATTATTAATATTACTATTGTTGTTATTGTTATTATGATGAATTTATGAATTTTATTATCATGATAAAATTTCTTATTTTACACACAAATGTCTGGAGAGGAAAAAATACGATAAGGAGTCTTTACCTGCTGGTTACAAGATTAAGAAATAAACAGACACACTCATTTTCAATAAAAAATGTAGAAAATTTATTAAATGCAATCTTACATGAATACACAAAATAATAAAACTGTAGGCTCTCGTATACGTGTATTTATTTATTTATTTATTTATTTATTTATTTACGTCAAAAAACAGTTAAAAACTGCGTATGACGGGTGTCAAAACTGCGTGTATCGGAAAATCAATTTGAAATATCAGTTCTCGTCCACTTTTCCTTGATCCTGCACTTTTTCAGAGATGTGGGAAGACAAATATGGCTAACAGACTCATCACTATAATCGTTCGGAACAAAGATAATAAATGATGTGACTGTCAACCACACATGTCGTTTGAAAGTCTTTTCGAATTCGCTGACAAACGTCGACTCCTCCACTTTTTCCTTACACGAGATTACTCATCTTTGTGAAATGCTTCATTAACAACAGAAAGCCAATGAACCAAGACGAGGGAACTCATGTAGGGGTATTGCGCCAATATCGTTTGGACGATCATCCATTTTCTCATGATCCAACGGGCATTTGCAGAGAGATGGGCAGACACATACGGTCGCAAGCCACATCACGCGGCAGCTTTACGTCTGTAGAAACCTATTACTGGGTAGGTCTACCAAACATTACTGTCCTCAGAAGGTAATTTTTACATTTACTTGTAGATCTGTAAACGCAGTTCGTTCATTTCTCAAAATTCGATGAGGATATTGGAGCAGGTTGTGTCTTTTTTTCGCTCAACGCAACTTATTACTACAATGAATCGAAAAAAGCGCTGCTCATCGCACTTACAAAACAAAGAAACTGAAAGCGTAAAGGCAACAGGGAATTAGAAACAACTATCAATGAAATTTTTATTCACCCACTCGAACACGCGTGCAAAGAGGCATTCCTTTCAATTCCTTCTCTCAATCTTTTAGTTCTGAGTTTTTCAGTATATTCAACGAATACTACATGAAACGTATGAGGAAAACTTTCCAATACTCTTTCTTGTTAGCATGTTTTTGGGAAAGTCCTCTTGCAGTTGACTATCGTCTCAAGTGAATCACAGGTTCCAAAAACTTCAGTCTTTCCCAACAGGGCGCGTTGATGTTGTTTGCACTACTACCATCACCTTCTTGCAAGTAGTTTAGCACGTCGGTATCGTTGCTGGCTTGGGTGGCCAAGTCGAAGAGCGTGAACGCCGTGAAAGAGTAAACTCCTCTACTGCCGCACGTTCGCGCTCTCTCCGCTCCGACTCTTCTTCTTCGTGTGCTCGCTCACACAGCACGCCGCTATAACCCCTCATTACCTACCCACTAGTCAACCGCCAGAGCGCTATGGCGAAACACTTCCAATCTCTAGCGCCGCTCACTAGCAGAGAGCGCAACCGTCGCACGAGATCACGGCAATGTTTTATTCCTAGTAATGTTCAACGTTTGTTTTCGACGAAGTTTAATCCAGACGGTGTATTAAAGCGAGGAATTGCAGCGAAGGAGCGGTTTTTTCTTTGAAGACGCTCTCAGGAGAATCTCGTGATAATATATAGACAATATATAAAGAAAATATCATAAGACTATATTGTAACCGATCTCCTCGAGCCTCACCGATTACAAAAGTAGATCTGTCATTTGCCTACTTCGCGACGTGTGATTACACCGTCACGCATTCCTGGGAATATCTCAATTTACGGATAAACTTCCCTATTGGTAGTGGGTTCGTCTTTGTTAAACTACTGATCAATTAACAAACCAACACAATTTTTCAGTTTTAAATGACAAATAACATATATTCTAGAGCGCCAAAATGTAACAAATTTTACATTTTTCGTTTACATCAATGTAATTACATGTATTCTATCGAATGAAAATCACTGTACAAATGAAATTCACAGATCCTCCTATGTTCTCACTTTTCGTAAAATCATGGTAGCTAATTCCCTACCTAAACTGCAGTTTTTCACTAGAATAATAATAATTCAGATCCCTGTTTACAAGAAAACAAGCAATGAATACATTTTTACACTTCACAAAGAATATCACACATGAGACACACAAATCATAGTACAAATATTCATCCTGTAAAAGAAAAATACATACACACAATACTCGACATTCACTACTACCTTTTAAATCACTAATTACGTTTCACTCAATAGTCACATTTGACCTTCGGCTTCTACATAGCCTTTCTACACAAAATTTTGTTTCATAACGTTTCTTAAATGATTTGAGTCATTAAAATATGACTCTAAATAAATAATTCTGTACAAAACAACTTCTATCATTAACATAAAGAATTACTTTAATCTGATTCTTGTTACGACTGTCGAAAAGAAATAAACCACTGGCAAACAAGACCAATGTTCTAAGAAACTTGCCCGATCAACGTCTGTTTTTGAGGGAAGCTCACATTACAACGTTTTGGCTAGTATAATGATAATCCTATCTCACAAGTTTTTTTTCAGACTGAAATCTAATGAGTGTTCTTTCTGTGACTCACAACCGGCGAATTCCTCAAGTTGGTCCCGCGCTGTGTAGCTGGCCCGTCGCGCGACCCTCGCGCCTCAAGGTCGTCGTTCTTCTGCAAAGTCCCTGCGTTGTCTGTCGCACTGAAGTATTCCGAACACCGTCTCCCAGTCGTCTCCCAGGCGAAAATTCACCACAGCTTTCGCAGAGGCGATGGTCGCATCAGAATGCGAGTCCGAAACTCCAAGTTATGACTTCGTAATGGCAAAAGTCAAACTAGTTGTTGGATAATCCGTCTTTCTCATAACTCTCAAAATTCCATCATAGGATTTCCAAAGTGAAATTCCCAAAAATAAGAATAAAGAATATATATAAAGTATGAAATATATGAAAAATATGAAAAATATGAAAAATATGAAAGCTGTAACAAAGAAGAAACATATCCTATGTTACAATAGTCCTCTTTTCTAGCAACAAGAATGCAGCAACGTGGTTTTACAGATTCATTTCGATCTATTACCGCCGTCGTTCTTTCATTCATTGCATTCTTGTTTAATATTCATTTACTAATTCCATGTAATCTCACGATATTCACAGTACGTAAGTCCATGAAAAGTGCTCAGTCAATTACCTTTTATTAAAGCTTTTGTGTTCCGCAATCTTCGCGTGTCCCTCGTCGACCATGTGGCGTACACGTAGACAACCGTTCTCCTTGACGTCTCGAACCAGAAAAAGCGAGCTCTTTTGGCGCAAGTTCACGCCACGTCCGTATTTCCACGAAAATTTCCTGATTGGCTACGGTCTGAGTGCGTTCAGAAATCCTTCTCTGACTTACGCCATCTCTTCGCCACTGTAGAAACTACGTGTAGGGCCTAATGTCGGGTATTATTGCTTCCATTTTCCGTTGGTTATAAATGTGACCGCCGACAAGCGGTTACAATATGATAGAAAATATCATTACGATTCACAGTTTCACCGTAATGAAATTTGCAACATAAGATATTTCTAATATCTTTCTGGGTAGCGGGAAGACACTCGGTCATAATCTCTGCGTGATACTGACCTGTGCGACTCTTCACGCAGCGATCTCAGATGTTGCACCACTTCCTTGACGGTAGTAACCATGTCAATTCCTGTTATCCTATTTCATGCATACATACTACCGGGTGATTTGTTTAAAACGCAATCATGGTTTTCGAGGGCCTGAGAGAAATGTGAAAGAAATGCAACACTGCAACTGGGGCTGCTCCTTTGACTACATTTCTGCAACAAACCCGTTACCCACCTCCACCTTCCTTTACTTATCTCCTTCGAATGGTCTAGGTCGTACTTGCTCAAAGCAAAACAGGCTGCGTCTTCATTCACTGTTTTGAAGGTAACTAACGATGCGCCTCAGCATACACGATCGCATATTTATGGGGGAGAAGTATTGCTGAACGTCATCTTTGGTTTCAGATAAAAAATTTCATCTGAGTCTATTCTTAACAAGAGTAGCATGTTGCGGTTAGTAAAATTATATCGCTAGGCAGGGAATGTGTTGGATCGGAAATCCAGTTGCCAAAATACAATGCTCTCGCAGCGAATTCTAGATTAAATTCGGGATATTTTTTCAACTTTCCCAAAAACATTATTCAGAAAGTTTCAGCACCAATGTAATTTTTCGTACGGATGTGCGCAGAGTGTCACAACATAATGAAAATCCGCACTCAAACAGCTGGCTCTCAAAAGCATAAGTTTATTGGTCGGACTGCTCGCGTCAATTACTGTGGTTGGCTACGACGAATTGTTAGCGAAAATCTTGAGGCACTTGGTAAAGTGTTTATAGAGATGAGGCTTTGTTTCGTATAAAGGAATATTGTAGTAGATGCAACACGTGGTAGGTGCCGTGCCACGAGTGCGACTACATACAAGATCAGAACGGGATTCAGGGGATTGTTTGCCTTTCGGGTGAATGAAAGTGTATATGCAATAATAATGACTTGTGTTTAAATATTTGCATATATACAAATTGCTTGTTTTAGTGAGCAGTAAGCCGAAAGACCAATGAAAGTTCATACCGTTTATGAATGCTATTCTTTCTTCAAGTTCACTTTATTTACAGTTTGTTTACTGCAAGCACCACCCAAATCACTCGGCTGAGTGAGTGGATGCCGCCAGAGCTTAGGATCGCTCCAGGCAATTCGGCGGTGCGAACTGGATTGGGCGCTCCCTCAGTTGCCTGGAGGGTGAGACTGGACTGAGCTGGTTGCGGAGTTTGCCGTAAATTCGGCTAGGTGGCAGCTGATGCACGCGAGTTGCCTAAATTTAATGCTAGCGGCCTGATGACCGCGCTGTTTGATTGACGAAGCATTGGTAGGCGAAGCAGGAACAGCCGACTCGTTCGTGGGCTGTCTGCTTAGTGGAGTGGGTATTGATACACTCGTTCGTTGTTGTCGATAGATATGTCAACTGTCAATGTGTAGGCAGTTGACTAAACTCACAATGAATTGCATTTTTGCGTCTGCTAGTCTGTTAGTTCTGCGTAGAAATTTGACAACTGTCGTTGACTAGTGAGTAGTTCCATAATGAGTAGTATCGTCAGTTCTGTTCGAGTTAGTCTGTTCTGCGAGTTAGTCTTCCCTCCTGTGTGCTCTTGCGTGGGAGCGAAGTTGCATTTTTTTTTATTTGTGGGTGTTATTGAGTTCGTAGAGGGGAGAGCCACGTGACAGACCGTTAGCCTATGGTTAGGCGGTGAGAAGCGATATGCTCCCAATCAGCGTCCTATTTGTGGGATGCGTCTTCGGGCCCGGGGTGACGAACGTCATATGACATTGACGGCGATCGGATGTCACGTGCGGTGCCCGCGATGGCTACTGTTTGTTGTATTTGAAAGTTTTGTTCTGATGAGAACCGCGGCATCTGGCTTGCAAATTGACTAGGAGCGGGGCAGCCAATGGGTTCGTCCGCGTTGCGAATGAGCATGTCTTTGTCGACAAGATGCATTGATAGTGATGTATTGGCGAGAGAGGCACGTAGCGAATCTGAGAAATACTTGTATACATTCTGCGGTCGGTGGCAGGTTGTATATAAATAGGGGTGTGAAACCCCACAACGCGCCGCGGTGGGCACAGCCCTTGTAAATGACATCTTAGCCGGCAGCTAGGGCGGCGCCGGGGAGCGGCGGTCAGTGCTCGCGGCGGACGGATGATCAGTGAGGCGTTTGTTTTCAAAGTACAGGCTTCGCCAAGGGATGACGGAGCCTTGAGAAAGAGAGCCGCGCGAAGACATTCTGCGTCAATGTCTTTTTTGCCTATTTGTAATTTGTACTTTCAAAACGCGGCAGCGTGCTGGAATTCACTGGGAGCGAGCTCTGTGAGGGTTGTTGAAAGCATATCTAACGGGCGAGTGGCCGCGCGGGTAGAAGCAATTAGGGGCTGCACCCTGGTAGCGAATTTGATCGTGAGATTGAACACATATGTTAACCAGAAAAACAATAAACTCTTAGGTACTGAGAGACCTCACAAAACAGTGGAGAGATCATTGCATTAAAAGAAGATTTGGGTACGATGTAGCATATCTCGACGGAGAATAATCGGTCCGTTGTTTTTTAAAGAAACAGTGAATGCGAATACGTATCATAAAATATTAGGAAATTTTGTATAAAATTCTTGCTTACTGCAAACTAAGGCGACATCACATACTACCCAGTCGACAACGCAATTTCTGGAAGAGGTTTTTGCGAAGAGAATTATCTCACAAGTTTTGTGGCCCCTCATTCGCCTGACTTGTCCACGCAGATTTTATCTTAGGAATGGCACGAAAGTAACGTTTATGCGAAGAAACTTGCTAATATCGAGGAGCTGCAAAGAATCATCTAGGAAGCGATTCGCATTATTGACAAAGAAACTATACATCGGGTTGCAGGTTCTCATGCAAGTTAATCGTTGTTAGCAAGTAAAGGGCATATTCACACTTTTTTATGAGGTACGCTTGTTTCCGACACCAATTCTTCTTCATAAATATTTCCCTTTCTGCTTTACCATTTTCTAAACTAGTTTTCATGTATTTAATTGGAAGAAATTTTCAAAACTTTTATAGTCAGGTTGAAAAAACGAGGATGAAGTACAAAGCTCTGATGTATCACCAACCAGTGAATATTTTTCACTGATTTAACCCGTAATGACGCACAAACTACTGAGCCCGCTATTTATTTTTTATTTAGAAAGTAACTGTTTGCTCTGGTTGTCTCCTGTCTTTGTGAGCGAAGTCGCAGTATTTATTATATTGCGGGTGTGATTGAGGCCGTGGGGGGGGAGAATCACGTGGCTGTGACTTGGGCCTATGGCAAGGTCGGAAAGTTTGAAGTGCCCGCGATCGGCTCCCTATTCGTGATGTGTCTTCGGGTCACGTGACATTGGCGGCGATCGAAAGCAAAGGCGGTGGCACGTGGGGTGCCCGCGATGGCGGCCCGTTTGTATTTGAGATTTCAACGGAATTGAGGCATCTGGCATGCAGGAGGCCAGGGAGCGGGGCGGCGCGCCGGCAGTGCACCTTTGTCGGCAAGATACATTAATGGGCTTATTTCGCGAGGGAGGCCCGAAGCGATTCCCAGAAATGTTTGTGCACATTTCTTGGTCGCCTGTCAGGTAACGAGCGATGGGGTGAGGGCCCAGCGCGCCGAAGTGGCCCAGCCGGCTAATGAGGCCCAGCTGGCGACGCCGGGAAGCGGCGGTCAATGCTCTGTGGGCCCGTGAGAACGGCGGTTTGCGCGGGAGACACTGTAAATGGTTTTATTGCCCTTTTGTAGTAGTTTCCGAAGTGTAGAAGCGTGCTGGCATGCACACAGAGCGACTTGTGAGGGGTTGGTGAAAGTTCGCTCTGGGCGGCCGCGCGGGAAGAAAGCCTCTAAGGGCCGCGCCCCGGCGGCGAGACTGAAAATTTGATTGCGAGATTGAACATTAACATAAAAGTCAAAAGTTCAGTATTGTTGTAGTTAATGGTTAAAAATATTTTTAAAATGGATAGCTCGAAAAAAGACTGAATAGAGAATAAAAGATAGTATAAATTACAAAAAATTATTTCATTTCAATTGCAATTATTCTTTAGTAAAATATAACTACAATTAGAAATGTTCCTCTTTTTTCATCTATATCATTATCTTATCTATCTTCTGCTTCACTCAATCATCTTCAAAGACTGTTTCCTTATCTGCATCAGAATTTTCACAATCTTCTGCCATAGGAACTAAGAGGGCAACGGCTTCTGCCGAGACACTACAGTTTCTTTGCTGATGATTTGCGTAGAGAAGAAACGTAGTGATCTGTGATGGCCAAGAATCTCCTGAATACGTCATCAATAGTCTAAAACTAGAAAATTTTCGAGAGAAAGTCAAGTGATATTGCTTTGTCAACGTATTAGTTGATTGTTGAGCATCCTGCGACACTTGATCGATGGGTAAAATGGCCAAAGAAAAAAATGTCTTGTCTGTGTATTTATTTATTTTACGTCAAAAAACAGTTAAAAACTGCGTATGACGTGCTATGGGGAAAAAGGAATTGTGTGCACATTTTCAAAATTCTGTGATCCCTACACTAAGTCATATACTACTTAAATTTTGAATTTTGAAAGGGAGAAAAAAACTCCCATGTAATAAAACCTATTTTCAAAAATTTTCAAGGATAAATAAGCAATAAATTTTGAATTTTGAAAGGGAGAAAAAAACAAACAAAAAAAAAAACTCCCATGTAATAAAATCTATTTTCAAGGATAAATAAGCAATAAATTTTGGCTCTTATTACTTCCTGCCGCGACAACATGGAAACGATAATTGAATAATTGTATTTCCCACTGAATTCTAGAAGACGTGCACAGAAAATGAAGTTACATTTATGTCCAGAAGCAAAACAAGGGGCCATCTCAGCATTTGCTCAATGGATCAGGGAAACTGGACGAAAAACCTGATCGAGATGGGGGTCATTGACCCGGAAGCTGTGTTACTATAGTTGTTACAGGTTGTTTATACTCATTTATACAGTCCAAATGGTAATTAATGCATTATGTATCATTGTTAAAATTAATGTTACTTTTCTTGTGATGCTCAGTATAGTCTCTAATTGTATAGAAACAGTTATGCAGCAGAAACGATTTCACTTGGGTTTTAAACTTTTCTATTGAATTTAATCGTTTAAAGTCATCTGGCAAAGTGTTGTAAAATAATGTACATGTATTGTATGTGAATTTTTTGTAATGAGCTGTTGATACTGTCACCTGATGAATATGATTTCTACGTCGAGTGTTATAGTAATAGACTTCGGCATTTTCTGAAAATATATTCCCGCCCTTATGCAAGTCATTTTTTACAAAAACAACTGATTCGTAAATAAAAAGACACGTTAATGGTAGAATTCCTAGATTATCAAGAGAGGTTTACATGAATCACGTGGGTGGGTTTTTTTTATTATTCGTACAATTCGTTTTTGTAATCTTAAAGTCTGGGAGCTATAAGATGTACTTCCCCAGAATATTATGCCATATCTCAGGCGGGAATGAACATTCGCGAAGTATACACAACGAGCAGTATGAAGGCTGCCTGAATTTGCGAGAATTCTGAACGCGTAGCATAATGAACTTAATTTTGTGTTCAATTCATTTAAATGGACGTTCCATTTAAGGTTGGACTGAATTGAGAGACCTAAAAATTTTGTTGCCTTAACGTCAGTCAATGGTACACTGTTCATTTTCAATGGAGCACAGAATTGTTTAATTGAAATGGAAAACTGCATTAAAACCGTTTTCTTTTCGTTTACTATTAATTTGATATTTCGGAACCAATTTGAAACATCTGATATTGTACTATTTACGGTTTCTTTATTGCAAAGGATGTTCGTATCATCCGCAAAGAGAACCGTTCTTCCGTTTCGAATCGTCGAGGGCATATCGTTTGCGTAAAGTAGGAACAGAATAGGGCCTAAAATCGATCCTTGAGGAACTCCACATGCAACGGGCAAAGAGTCGGAAAGGTGCGTATGTAATGTTCCATCATTCCAGTAAGGTATTTCAACTTTCTGAGATCGTTGTTTAAGGTACGAACATAACCAATCTAGAGCAATACCACGGATTCTATATGAAGGTAATTTTGAAAGTAAAATGTCATGATCAATGATGTCAAAAGCTCTTGAGAGATCTTTAAATAATCCAATAGGTGCCTCGTTTTGATCTAATGATGAAACGACATCTTCAGAAAAGAAAATATAGCTGTTTCCGTTGATTTTGATTTTCTAAATCCATGTTGGCAATCTGAAAGCGCCTCGTGTTTACTGAGAAACGATTCCATTCGTACGTAAAAAATTATCTCTAATATTTTTGAAAAAACTAATACAAGAGAAATGGGCCGATAATTTTGAACTTCATTTTTGTTGCCTTTTTTAAAGAGCGGCTTATTTTAGCTGTTTTGAAAATATCTGGAAACGTTCCAGTGCATAAAGATGCATTAGATATGTAAGTTAACGAGTGTATAATGGCATACGCACAAGTCTCTAACAAAGAATCTGGGAATTCATCTAAATCGGACGAATATTTATTTTTTTGTTTGCCGATCATTTTGAGAATTTCACAGGAAGAAGTTTCGGAAACGAACATTGTGTCTAAAATTTTAATTGACTTTATTGTCGCTTTTCAAGATGTCCCAATAACGACATCTTGCAAATGTTGGCTCAAAGCCGGTACTAGTCGGTGGATTTCAAGGTTAATTTACAAAGGTAATACTATAAGCTTACGGACACGGTGCAAAAGACAATTTTCAAGAAATTTTCTAAAACTATGTATAACTAACTATATAATAATGATGTAAACGTACATAATTAGTACATACGTTCAGTAACAACTTTCATATTGATAATATTCAGTTCCCTTACACAGAACACATTCATTTATAATCAGCGACAAGACAATTTTCTAGCCTGGACGGGACCACGCAATGCTAACAAAGAATTGCCAAGTTTGACCTAGAAGACAACGAACAAAATGAACTGCTCAAAGCCCGCACAACCGGCATTCAGTAGTTCCAGCGTTATGAAGCCAACCTGAGAGTCCAAAATTCCTATCTAGAAACTGTTTTTCCTTTCCTCGCCAGGTTTTCAAGTTTTTAATCCACTGTGTGCCGTTCCGCCGTCAGACCTGTTGAGTTGATTTAATTCAATTGAATCGTTTATTTCAGAAACCCGCCAAAGGCGAAAATTTACACACAAAATAATATATCCTCTATTAGACACAAACACACACAAAAATACTGAACTCTACTATCTGGAGTTCGTTACTCAAACGCGAATCTCGTATCGTAATTGGCGTTGAGTAAATCTACAACTACCCCCTTAATGTCTGAAAAAAGTTTAATGATCTATAAAAATACTCTCATTTGAGATTAGCTTTATAGTTTTAGTCTAGTTAACCAGCTGGTGCTAATACTAAACTCGCCTCTGATTCGCTTTAACCAATAACAAAATTACACAAAATTCTTATTTTACATCTTTAACTTATTTACAATTCCCACTCACTTGTGAACGATCTTCAACAAATATCAATGACTCCAACATCCCACACGATAAACTGAATAACACATTGAAATCATTTAAAGACTTCATCATATTTACAACAATTCCTCGACGTAACATCGATTCTGTTTTGACTCATTCAAGAAATGGTTTGAAAAACAGATCATTCTTTAATTCTCATCTCCCATTTGTTATTTGTTAATCGACAAAGAAAGAATTTTATCTTTTATTCCTTCTCGCGCACAGGTACTCACGATTCTGCAAAGGGAGAGGGGTTGAACGACCTAGGCGGGCTCCGCTGGCGGTCGTAAACGCTGCTGGGCTCCGGCACGCAAAAAGGCACGTAGGGTTGCTATTTCGGGTGCTACCACATCTTCCAGTTGCCAGTTGGTTCGCCGATCCCTTTCCCGGAAGTCAGGGGCTCAGGTCACCTCCCAGCTTCCAGAAGAACAGATCCGCATCCGATTTGGCGGGTTGCCATTGCTCTGATAGCCGACACTCAAACGTGCCTTTGCCCGTCCCCCACGTGCCGTAGCTGTACTCTCAGTCCACGCAGGGCTGGCCTTCGTAGGACGGACGTAAAGAAAAGGGTGAAGTGGATAGGAGATAGTTTGCGAACTGAATCGGGAAAACGGCTAAAGAAAAGATAAGGTATCATTTTGGAAAAGGAATAGATGGAACAGCGGAAAAAGGAATTGCGAAAGAAAGATGCATCAATTTCAAATGAAGGGACAGCGGACAGCGGCTCCTGTTAGTCGCCTTTTACGACAGGGGGAGATCCCGTGGCGCTATTCTACAAAAAAACCCGGACACCACACGGGCTCTATTATTATTATTATTATTATTATTATTATTATTATTATTATTATTGTTATTATCATTATTATTATATAATTACTTTATATTATTATTATATTTCAACAATGGAATTTTTGAACTCAAAAAAGAGTGTTATTTTATACATCCTCTTTAATTTTTTGTAATGTTCTCTGTTTTTAAAAATACTTAATTTCACATATTTACATCAACAATAGGATTATTTGTTTACACCTAATGATTGCAATGTAGGTATTTTCACAAACGTCACGTAGTTTTCTTCAAAATCGTTACTGACCGCATGCGTTTCCATGAAATGTTTTCCCGATCGATATCACAAATGCTCACTCCTGTTCACAAAACAAATCGGTTTCGTAATTCTCTGCCATTTTTCACACGGTACAGAAAAGAAAGATAAGACTTTTTCAATCAAATTGTGACAGGTGATGAAACCTGGGGCTTGCTGACTCGCAATGTGAGGTTCTGCTCGCAACGGAGCAGGGTAACATGCCGTTTTGAGCGTCGCTAGAAAATATCGTTCTCGGTGAAGCGGTTGTAGAGGTAGAACGAGAGTTCTTGGTAGACGAAGAAAGACGTAACTGAAGCGTGAGGGAAACGCTTTTGAAGAACGTTAACGATCGTAATGGGTAGACAAGGAAGTACACCGTGACGATGTGCTATGATAATTTAGAATAGTTTATAGTGCGGTGAAGACGAATGATCCGCTACTGAACAGTTACAACTTGTTTTTGATAATCAGCATAGTCTGTAAATGTATAGAAAGAGTTATGCAGCAGAAAAGATGTCATTTAATGTCGTCTCGCAATGCGTTGTAAAGTAACGTATATGTATAAGTGATTTCTTGTAGTGAGCTCTTAAACACTTGATTAACAAGATTTCTCTGAAAAATTACAAATATCAGTATTGCATGAAAATATGTTCCCACTGTTAAGTAAGTTAGTTTTGACAAATATTACAGATTCGTAAATAAACGGGCAAAGCAATGGTAAGATTCCAAGCTCAATGAAAAGAGGCTCGCAGGAATCACATGGATGGAATTTTTTCATTATTCGAATAATATTCTTTTGCAACTTAAATGTCTGGGAACCACAGGATGAGCTTCCCCAGAATATTATGCCTCATCTAAAGCGAAATGTGAATTTGTAAACTACACGCAACGAGCTCCATGAAGCTTACATAATTATACAGAGCTTAGAATGCGTAAAATAATGAAATTAAGTTAGTGTTAGATTCTAATATAAGAAAATTCGATTTGAAGTTTGACTGAATTGAGACACCCAGAAAGTTTGCTACTTTAACATCAGATAATTGCATATTGTTCATTTTCAATAGTGCATGTGATTTTCAATTTGAAATGCAAAAGTGCATTGAAACCGTTTTTCCGGTGAATATAAATTTGTTATTACGAAAGCAATTTGAAACATGAAATTGTACTATATATTGATTTTTTTGCAAAGAACTCGTGTCATAGCCAGACAGAACTGTTCTTCAATTTTTCTTCTTTTTTTAATAGACGAGGCCATATTGTTTATGTATAACAGAAAAAGAATAGGACCTAAAATCAAATCTTGCGGGTTTTCGTGCTCAATTAGAAAAGAATAAAAAATATTATCCTCATGTCTATTAACAGTTTATGTTTTTCAAAAATTTCCAAAAACTACCAGAATTTAATAGCGCATGTCTCCAAAACTGAAAGGGGTTAAACCACCAGCGGTGGCTCAGTGCATTAACAAATGTCACTACAGTGCTTTGACCGGGAGGTCCTAGGTTCGAGTCCCGACAAGGGGCGGCAGGATTTTACACGCTAATTATTCAGATAGGTGGAATTCAGTCGCTGTCTAGAGGTGGATTCTAGCGACCGGCTCCTTTTATCTCCACTACTTACACACATTTACACGAAAATGCACTACAAAACCACACATGCCGGGAGATCGGCGGGTTCTTAGAATTTGTCCTGGCTGGTGCTAGGCGCTGCAGGTTGGAGATATCTGGTTGTGGAAAACCCCACTAGTCGACGGTAGGTCGGCGCTGGATCTCGCCAGGGAGTGGGGGAAGTTCACCGCCACCTTTCCATGGAAAACATAAACTACACTTACGAGACTAATCACCTCAGTAATTGACCCGCCCGGAATCACTAATAATCAATCAATCTGAAGTTGTTAAAGTAGTAGAAAGACGTTTCGAAGAAATGTTAAAAAAATCTGAATCATTCTAGAAAGTGGGAACAAACTTTCAGTAAAACCTCTAAGAAAACTGAACTGAAGTGCCTAGGATAGTTGTTCTCCAAAAGTCACCAATGACTGAGTAGTCCATCAGTCGCCGGGCGAGTAACTGCAACATTTCTGATTAAGTTGTGGCGGGTTGCATTCTGCCCCTTTTAGCTCAGGTTAGTATTTCTAATTATAATTTTTGTACCTTTTAAGATATCATCAGGAAAATTTAATGGCTTCTACAACATCTTGAATTCAGTAAAATTGCAGATTTTCATAAATTAATGGTTGTTCTTCCAGAAATTTAAAAAAGGGGTTTTTTTCCTGCATGCCACTCTCAACAATCCCAAGAATTGGTTTGCACAAGGGGCAACAAACTTCCTGATATTAACCAAATGGCTGATTAAACGAATATGGCACCTACACTTGAAGCACTCAAACAGAGACCTCCTAAAACTAGCACACTTGAGCCATGAGGCATTGATATATCGCTCGTCGCAATCAGCATTAGTTAAATAAAATAAAATGGTATGATTATTGTAGCATGGCCAAAAGACACGGCTTCGGTTGTTTTGTTTTGCGAAGACCAACTGCTACGGCCATTCTCTGGTGCAGTCTCTTATGATGTACTTCCCCTCCTGGATGATACGATTCGGCGCCGTACTGCACATCGGCTCTTTATGGTTGCCCAACAATCTCCCACCGGTGCACGGTGGTGCATTTCCCCGAAATCCTGGCCAAAACCTCAAAAATGAAATTGCCTTTACTGAACTTTTGCAAATACTACGATATATTGTATACTTGGGGCCATATGTTTCTGCACACTTCGTGCTACTGAGTGAATTCCCCTGGCACCAGTAGACACACGAACTCCCCCTTCATGGCGTTAGTGCATGAGAGTTTAAGGGAGTGTAAGTCAGCATTGAGGATATGACAAGAAACTAGAAGGAAATATCGCGGGCAGTCCGTAGCCTGTTTGTTAGTGTACTGCCCTGGCATTAGCCTGGTGTTTATCGGTGAAATCACGCAAAATTACAGATCAGAGGAGCCGGACGCTAGAATTCACCTTCGAACCACGACTTGAATTCGACCTACCCATCTAGCTAGCATCGAAAATCCTACCCCTCGAACCCTAGGGCCTCCCGGTCAGAGGCACAGCAGTGACATCAGTTGAACCCCTGAGGTACCTTTGCTGGTATCAGTGGTAAACGTGCGTCCCAATAAACTCGAGAGATTAATACGCAACTTATTATTTAAATTTTTTTCCTGCGTCATCGAACTCGCATACATCATGCGCAAATCGCAACTTGCCTCGCGTAATTGGTAATTGGAAACACAATGCTAGTATGTGCTAATTTTATACTCTACTGGCCCATAATCATGTTCCGATTTTGGCGGCACATGAATTACTATTTATCGAGTATTCGCATAGTTGCAAGCTTCCGCAAGAATTTTTACATGGCGCCAACGCCGACATGGCGTGTTCGATTTCTTCGCTTTCTTTCCAATTTCCTTCATCGTTTAGACAGACGCCCACGACTCATCTTACCTTTCTCCCACTTCTCCGCGCCTGATCGACGCCGTGCGCTTCCGATTCACTAAAAGATAAATCGAGTATTTTCCCCTCTCCGAGTTCTTTGATTAGCCCAATATGCTTCCATGTTCCGCTTCCCATAATGTTGCTTAACTGAACTCAGCTTATTTGGTAATTCTTGTTCAGTTTTTGGGTTTTAAAGATTTTCCAATTCAAGAATGCGGAGAGGAAAGAAGTTATCACCTCATATCAGAAGACGACACATGAGTCGTAACACTGTAATGCTATTCGATCTGTCCCGTGTCTAATTGTACACTGTATAGATTCTACCTTCTTGTCAGAATTCAATTTATATGCATTTGAAAACGTTTTTGAAGACACAGTCGTTCACCTCACTACCCTAAAAGTTATCTGACTTTGTATCTCCAGACCTCCAACAAAGTGAGCTTTAGATTATTTCATTTTCTTAGAAAACTTTGAGATAATTCTCAAAACATTTACACGTAGTAACCGTTCTTTAAAATCCATTGTTGTATGTGGAGATTTCAATTTTTTTTTTTGAGCAAATCCCACGTAAAATGGAAGTTTCTCAATTTACTTCATTCTTTTAATTTAGATATTACAGTAAATGTAATCATCAGCGGCTTCTAATTCACAATTTATACCCCTAAAAGCTTTATATGTTATCTGTTGTCTTCCGGGAATGTCATTTTCTAATCCGCTTATAAACCTTTCCCATGCGAATCGGCGAGCTTTTCTATATCTTTTGAGATATTTCACTTAACGTTGTATAGTCCCTATGATTCATCGGTTTCCATTTGTAGTTGCTTCATGTATGCTACATTTTTTGAGTCATGGTTCACACTCTCTCTTCATTTCCTATTTTAATACCATCCGTTTTCTAAATTTTCTTGATTTCCCTAAAGATTCTGAAGCAGTGTCTTTATTTATGGTTTTGATATTTACCAATTATTCTTCTAGATCGTCGCTAGTGATGGTATGTTCAATCTTCTGTGCTATTCTGCTTTGATAGAAATAAGTACAAGTACATTAAGCAAGTAATCTGAGGAAAGTTGCAAACAAATTAAATTCCTTTAATGGCCACCAAGGGTGCATCTTACTTGCTATCCGGCACCGCCATTGAGAACCTCAAAGATTATGTCCCCTAGGACGAAGGGATGAATTACGTCTACTCGCTATTTTAATAATACAAAGAGATTCAATTTTATAAGATGTAACCCGTCTTAAGTGGAGGGACAAGATTATTGACAAATAGAAAGTTCTTAAATACAATTTGCAATTACTATTTTCTTAACAATTCCCAGACTAAAACTGTTGTTTTTAGTTAAATGGACACAGAAATAATTATGGCGACGATCGTCTTACCTCTCTTTGGTGGGCATTTTCGGTGAACTGTTTGAAACGATGAACTGGATGCCATTATGTGAGACGAGGCCGTCACACGCCACCTCGTCTGCGTTCGCTCACCCTTTTAATCCTTTTAGGATATCGATACAACTGTTCCACCACACGGAATTATTCCGATTTAATTCAAGATAGATGGATCGCTCAAGCCGGCAGGCACTGCACAGTCACGTTCCAGAAGATAATTGACTCCGCCATAAGTTGCCTAAATCTAATATTATTAAGTCCTTCTTTCTCAAGTCATTAGCTCAAATCTTCTCTCTCGCGTTCCTAGTTTCTGTATTGTCTCTCAGGTCCCCAGCTCGAGTCTTCCTAACATGTGTTCTCTCTCCCGTCACCAACTCACGTAGCTTTTTTCTAAATCCTCAGTTGTTCCCTCTCATTCTTCCCCCTACCTCATTTGGAAATTTCTGAACTCTGTCACGTGCGTGATGCTTTGTCTCTGATTGATTGGATCATCGGTCTTCTGGAATCTTCCTCTAATCGTCTTCGTCGATTGGCTCTAGGCAATCGCTAGCCTAGGCGACCTATTTTTCTGTTTTTATTTGGTCGCCTTTTTGGACACTATGGCACGTGGCGATCTCGTAAAATGCGTGGAAGCGTCCGCTGACAGTTCTCCGTTGAACTAAAACAATGGCAACTAATCTTATTTTGACGCTGGACCTTTCGCATGCCCAACCATACATCAGTCAACCGTTTACAATTACAACATCAACTACATACTCATTATATTCTACGTACAAAATTTATACAATTCAAATGAGTTTCTTCAATCAAAACTGAATGAAACAAGCCACGAATCTACATGGGATCTATTGCCTCATTTTCAAACATCAGTTTGTTTCCAGTCTTTTAATCTCAGTAACTACGTTCCCGTTCACTTCGAATTTCATCTAATAACTGATTTAGCCGATTGGTTCGAAGGCACGATCACTCCGCAAATACAAATTCATAGCGTTCCTAGGCCTTTCAATTTCCATGCTCTTCACAACCTATCTCTTTCTTTACCTTGCGCTGATTCACACTCCCACCTTAGCCTCGTCGGGTCACCGACGACTACGCTGGGCGCGCATCGGTTTTAGCGCCGTGGCCTCCACCACGTTGCCGTCTTCGTAGACTCCACCAAGCGCCGATTACTGGCTTTCTGCGTCAACCAATCCGCATCAAATTCCGATCGAATTTTCCAAATGGAAAATTTTGCTTCTTCTATGACCACGAAACTCGCTCGTTTGCAAGCCTCTTTTTCATTTTTCCTCCCCGTTCTTTAACACGATGAACATCAAAGTGCCCGCACCCCTTGCACTAACTAATGGCGCTGTTAAGTGTTTTTACGAACGCCATCGGCACGCATAAATTTCACAACCTCAACGTAAAGGATGTAGTTCTCATCACCTTTTCCACGTCAACTCTGTTCTCGCAAATTCTACCCCTACTTCCCCTTACCATGTAACTTCGAATTACACAACACTCTGCTCGAACTCGTAAGTTTCACTGCTAATTGAATGCCCTCGTAATGGCGGGTCTCTCTCTTTAATTCTCTGGTACATAACTACGCAATTTCTCTCTACAATCCTACAAGATAGCGTTTTTCTTACTGACCGCTTCACGCATTCAGACGACCAACTACGTAACACCGTTAACGGCATAACCCAGAAGAAGGGGCCGGCCAACCGTCCGGTGTATTAAAGTGACGGCCCTTCCGCAGACGAGAGGTAGCGCGTCTAATTCTATAGGACTGATGATCACAAAGATATTTTCTTAATGAAATCTGTTCCTTAAAAACGGATCTTCCAACAGGTACACGATCAACCTTTCGGAAATATTAATAGTTTTCGTGTAATTTTGAGCGAAATATAGCCAATTTTTTCTCGAAAAGAATCGCTCTCTTTTCTTCCATGACAGGGTTCCCAAGAAGGTCTTTTATGCTATTCAATATGGGTCAATTTAAAATAATCAGTTCGTGGAATTTTTTTAAGTTCTAGGTGATGTTAAACACAGTTTTCGAAAAATTCGGTCGTCGAATATGCATTTGGTATCAAATCGAAAATATTTTCGGGCGACGTTATTTAGATAAATATTTGGAGAATTTATTTATAACTGATTTTATTCGGATTAATTACTTTTCATTTTACACTTTTCTCACTGATAACACATACATTTAATTAACTTACAACACAAGGACAATTAGTTACTACCAGTGCAAATATTTCTGTTGGAGTATCTACCAGTGTACAAATATTTACACAGATTTCTAAGTAAGGACCGAAATAAAAAAAGTTTTTTTAAAAACAATGTTGGAGGCCCAGATTCTTAATTTAATCTAAGCATCACAGTAAGGTAATCTGAGTTACTCGACTCTGGGGCCGGTTAAACAAAACCAAATATGGCGCATTGGTCAATATTTCTTTTACCAATTATTAAATATGCAAATCATTTCCTTTACTCCCTATTTATATCATGCCATGCACTTGAAGTTTTATATAGAAAACTGCCTGCATGTTTAATGAACTCCTGGTGTCAATGAGGTCCTAACTACTTGCGAAGTTCACGAAAAAATAAACATACTCCGACACTGGTCTACGCAACGTAGCTTGTTAAGAGCGCAAAAAGCGCGACTCTTTCCCGGGCTTTCCCACTTATATAGGCCTCCTTATGTCACAGCTTACGTAAAAATTATTGGTCCACGACGGAGGTTGGCAGCGGTTCTAATGAGTAGGCATATAACTTCCGTGCGCAGAGTTTCGAAACAGACACTGCCGAGTGTACATCGAGTGCCTACCTCGGTGTAGTGATTTGTGGCGTAGTACTGGTGACAGTGTATGTTATTTTTCTGTTTTGTGACTGTGTCCTAATATTTTTTGTGTTATATGAAGTTCAATTCTACTTCCTGCCCCGCTTTCTAGACGCCACATTAAAGACAAATGAGCATTGCCAACAACGTAAATGAAAATAGATTCTCTGTCCCCGCTTATTTTGCCTTTAGTGAAGACGAGCCGTGGTCCAACGACAATGTTACACTATTAAGGACCTATGTGTTAATGTGGCAGAGTTGCAGAACACGATGGATATCGATGAGAAATCGTCCCATCCTGCGAGAAAGAGATAAGCGGAAAGCTGCGAAACTAGTGTTCAAAACAAACAGAAGAAGAACTTAGTCAAAAATCGACGCTCCAAGGAAAATGAAACAAAATAACTGAAATTCTTTGATGAACGTCGATATATAGTACAATACGGAATGCAGGATATGGTTCCTTACATCCTCCAAGTGACACAAAGAGTTCCTTGAGACGGACCAGGGCTTAGAACCCAAGGTTTTTAAAAATAATCTGAGGAAGAAATTCAGCTCAATGCAACACATTATGAGAAAGGGCAGAAATCTAGTGGACTACTAGGGAACGTACTACTAGCGATGTGATTTAGATGCCATGAACATTGCCAGTGATATAAATAAAAACCATGTTAACCAAATTATACTAGTAAAAGCTTGGAGAATCGAAAAACCTAAAACAGTAGAAGGTGAAAAAGTGAAAGTCCCCACCAGGATGGTGGTAAAGATCTTCGAGGCGCAAATCCTTTTAAATACGATCAGGGCAATGGGAGTATTAAAGAAGATTAACGTGTGTGTGTCTATAGATTGTGACGTAACAAGTGTTCGCGCGGCGACGTGGCGTCCGCCGGGCGGAGGGTCGTACTTCAAGGTTTGCAAGATCTTTTTTGATACCTCCTGTAACGGAAGTCGGGTACCGGGGGGGCGGATTTCTCGACCTGGTTGCTCCCACGCTTCCCGGAATGAAAACCAACAACACAGAAGTAATGTACCTAGAACAATTCTGAGGTTTATAGACAACCAGCTTTAAAAAAACGAAAATCAAATTATTTGATTTGAACAAATAACTCAGTAATTTGAAATGAACATTATCCTTCCATATAATCTGTACAACAATTATGTACATTTGCACCAAACACTTCAGAATTGTACGTTTTTTATTATAATTCCCTTTTTTTTTTCAATAAAAAAAATTATATCCAAATTTGATGAATACACAACAATAGAAATGTAAGCAGTTAAATGTAAGCAGTGAAATAAACATTCTGTACCATTTTTACACAAATTGTAAGGAACAAGAAGATGCAAAATTGACAAAGCTTTTCATTGGTTTTGTTAAATATTCAAAACACTTTGGAGTATCATTCCCCAAACTCTTAAATGATAATATTAGTTCATTACCATACATTTAATCATTGAAATAATTTACCCTCTTTACCCTGCAGGATCACATAGCAATCCTGTCACATGCTAATTCTACATGCCATGAAATCACATCATACCATTTACAATCAGAAGAAATTCGTGAATAATTTTTTTCTGAACGTAGTGGCAATAGAAATAGCTGTGTAACTGTTCTCCCACTCAGATATTTTTTTCACAATCTGTGATATTAGACAATCTTCAATCAAAAATTGCACTACCATAGAGAAACTGCAGAATAGCACCCCCCAACGTAACAGAAATAAACAGATCTTGACACATTCCTTATAGTAGTAAACTGCAATATAAGTTACAAATGGACAGCACATAATTGTCAACAGTACAAGTTAATGAAATTGAAAGTTCACCTTTCTTCAAGCTCTTTTCCTATTTATAAATGATTGGTTCACTATTCACATGTGCTATTAGTGATTGAAAATTGATACATTAATATGCACAATTTCATTTTTCAGTCTCTTAAGTCCTCAACTTAAAATAATGCAACAGAACACCTTGTATTTAAAAGAAAATTATACATCCGGCAAACGAACAGTCAGAAAAGTTTCAAATGCTAGGACTCGCACCTACAATACTTTCACAATTCTAAATTGGAGTACCGCATTTTAATTTAAGAAGAGATTGATCCTCTAACCTCACGCTTACACAGTTCAACTATACAACCGTTAATTAAGTTCTTTATTAGCACTCACAATAATCAGTTAGGACTCCAGTTCACGTTTATTCCTATTCTCCTATCCAGTTAACCTTGCACGGCTCCGTCCCTTCAACTTTCAACGCACCTCGAACACTATCACCTCTCTTCGTGCATTAAATGTTCCACAACAAATTCAAGTGCATTAATTTTCCATTTTACCTCCTCATGTTTTTGTGGTGGCGGGCTACATTCCCATATACGAGCAACACAGCACTACTCCACACTCCCGACCTTTCCTAACGTTCACCTCCAAATGTTCACGGCACACCTCTGGTCGACCCCAACCCTATTTCACTCCCCTCCTTTCACTGCCCCTCCGCTACGGCCGATTCTTCCGCCTGGGGGGGGGTAAGTTAGTTAAGAGCATCTCTTGAAGACCAAAAGCATGTATGATTTTATGTACAAAAAGATACTGTTTGACTGTTTGGTTTGGCATGGGGACCGCAATTACATATTTAGATAAAGAATATTGAAACGTACGAAAATAACAATTTCCTTGAGATTTAGAAGAAGGGCCGTATCACATCCGTATCTTTTGAATATTGTCGTCGACATCGGCGTTAATATTCTGTTATCTTTAGCCGTTTTCTCAGGTATATTTTCTTGGCAAAACGAGGATTCTTAACAAAATTTCCTTACATTTTCTTTCACACGAGGCCAGCATTATCGCCCACGATTTCGAGTTAAAATACGTATTATTCCTCATTTCAGATCTAAAAGTTCGGTGTGATACTCTTGCGGCAAAGACTGACGAATATTATGTAATTTTGCAGTAATTTACGTATCCCTAAATCCCCCTCTTCGGTGGACTGAAGGCAACGTGTGCGGTGCGTGGCCAGAATATCGCTCGGTGCAAGGGTAAAGTTGTTAGCATTTGAATTTGGAGCTCCCTTTTTATATTCAATGTCACAATTATACTCGAACAGAGGTATGCGCCACCGCGTAAACCGCATTATAGCCCAAGTTCAATTGGATAACCATTTTCAGAGCTGTTTTCAATTAAAATCTTTAATTTCTTCCATAAACATATGGTCGGATATAGTCCACTACCGACTATACTTCTAAACGCTCTTTCTCTACAACACTATAATTTCCCTCAACGGTATTTTCAGTTCTACTAGAGAAGACAGTCGAGTCTTCCGGCCTTCCTTCTTAAAATCTTAAACTTTCTTCCATAAAAATATGGTCGGAAATTCTCCACAAGAGTTCACAGGACCTTTTCTGGTATGCAACACCGGTTATTAGGAACAATTCAGAAATGAGTACGCGCAAGTTTTTAAAAAAATTTAACACCGGTTTTTGGCACGTTTGTGCGGAGGGTTCCTACTGTTAAGGGCAATTGGTTACAAAGAACAGTCTCAAAGCGGAAAATCGGACGAGCCTACCACGGAATTCGAAAATATGTCCGCTCTGTCTTAACAAGAAAGTGTGATAAGTGAGGTTAAAACTAACTAATATCATCGTTACGTGTGGTGAGGTTGGCGTCGCGTGGGGTGGAGAGCTTGTACAACGGTGGGAAGCGCTGCAAGAAAGCGAGCAGCTCTGGGGACATGACGTGAGTCGGCATCGCGCTTTGTCGGTGTGACTAAGAGGTAGGTAATAAGATTCCTTAGCGCAGGCGGTTTCTAAGCGCGCGCGTGAAGAAAAGTCGAGTGGAGCGTCCAGTGGAAATGAGGTTTACTTTTCAAAATTGACGCCGCGTCGCGAAAAGCATTCGAATCAGCGTCAGATCCATATATAAAGACAATCATTCTATTGGCGCGCTGCTTCTGAGCTACCGCAACCGACCGAGAAAGCGCCTGTTTGGGGCTCCATGTTACACAAACACCCTTCCCGCCTATTTATAACCGGAGGGGAGAACCTGACACCCGCGCCTTGCTCCTGACTTGTAGCGATTTGGATATGCGCACTTCGTGGCATGTGACGTCCCTGCCGCATGTTCATTCTAAGGGCTCACACTTTGTGAGATTGCGCGGCAAGAAGAGTCGGCGTTTATTTTTTCTTCTTCAGACATGTTCACAACGACGTTGCGAGTATTCGAACCAGTGTCAGAAGTGAACTGTGCGCGGGGTCCAGTATACGTTATTTATCGCCTCGTGCGCGTGTTGTCAGCCACCTCGACGTGATCGAGAATAGCCTTTTTTGTGGTCTACATATTACGTGTGCGCAGCTATCTGCCTCCCTGACAGGCATTGAGGCGAGAGCTGAGCGCACGCGCGAGTTTCAAATATTTATTATTATTATTATTATTATTATTATTATTATTATTATTATTATTATTATTATTATTATTATTATTATTATTATTATTATTACAATTATTAATATTATTAATATTACTATTGTTGTTATTGTTTTTATGATGAATTTATTAATTTTATTATCATGATAAAATTTCTTATTTTACATACAAATGTCTGGAGAGGAAAAAATACGATAAGGAGTCTTTACCTGCTGGTGACAAGATTAAGAAATAAACAGACACACTCATTTTCAATAAAAAATGTAGAAAATTTATTAAATGCAATCTTACATGAATACACAAAATAATAAAACTGTAGGCTCTCGTATACGTGTATTTATTTATTTATTTATTTATTTATTTATTTACGTCAAAAAACAGTTAAAAACTGCGTATGACGGGTGTCAAAACTGCGTGTATCGGAAAATCAATTTGAAATATCAGTTCTCGTCCACTTTTCCTTGATCCTGCACTTTTTCAGAGATGTGGGAAGACAAATATGGCTAACAGACTCATCACTCTAATCGTTCGGAACAAAGATAATAAATGATGTGACTGTCAACCACACATGTCCTTTGAAAGTCTTTTCGAATTCGCTGACAAACGTCGACTCCTCCACTTTTCCCTTACACGAGATTACTCATCTTTGTCAAATGCTTCATTAACAACAGAAAGCCAATGAACCAAGACGAGGGAACTCATGTAGGGGTATTGCGCCAATATCGTTTGGACGATCATCCATTTTCTCATGATCCAACGGGCATTTGCAGAGAGATGGGCAGACACATACGGTCGCAAGCCACATCACGCGGCAGCTTTACGTCTGTAGAAACCTATTACTGGGTAGGTCTACCAAACATTACTGTCCTCAGAAGGTAATTTTTACATTCACTTGTAGATCTGTAAACGCAGTTCGTTCATTTCTCAAAATTCGATGAGGATATTGGAGCAGGTTGTGTCATTTTTTCGCTCAACGCAACTAATTAGTACAATGAATCGAAAAAAGCGCTGCTCATCCCACTTACAATACAAAGAAACTGAAAGCGTAAAGGCAAGAGGGAATTAGAAACAACTATCAATGAAATTTTTATTCACCCACCTGAACACGCGTGCAAAGAGGCATTCCTTTCAATTCCTTCTCTCAATCTTTTAGTTCTGAGTTTTTCAGTATATTCAACGAATTCTACATGAAACGTATGAGGAAAACTTTCCAATACTCTTTCTTGTTAGCATGTTTTTGGGAAAGTCGTCTTGCAGTTGACTATCGTCTCAAGTGAATCACAGGTTCCAAAAACTTCAGTCTTTCCCAACAGGGCGCGTTGATTTTGTTTGCACTACTACCATCACCTTCTTGCAAGTAGTTTAGCACGTCGGTATCGTTGCTGGCTTGGGTGGCCAAGTCGAAGAGCGTGAAAGCCGTGAAAGTGTAAACTCCTCTACTGCCGCATGTTCGCGCTCTCTCCGCTCCGACTCTTCATCTTCGTGTGCTCGCTCACACAGCACGCCGCTATAACCCCTCATTACCTACCCACTAGTCAACCGCCAGAGCGCTATGGCGACACACTTCCAATCTCTAGCGCCGCTCACTAGCAGAGAGCGCAACCGTCGCACGAGATCACGGCAATGTTTTATTCCTAGTAATGTTCAACGTTTGTTTTCGACGAAGTTTAATCCAGACGGTGTATTAAAGCGAGGAATTGCTGCGAAGGAGCGGTTTTTTCTTTGAAGACGCTCTCAGGAGAATCTCGTGATAATTTGTTAGTTTTTTAATGTTTTGAATGAATGGATACAGTAAACTCTGCCTAAGCCGGAATCGACTGGGATACAAAAAATTCCAGTTTCGAAAAACTTCCGTTTTTTGTGGGGTTGTCCATTTTATGACATATGTAATATTTATATTTCCCACCTAAAACTAGTATGCTCTTGCTAACGTCGAATGGAAACAAATTGTTTTGAGAAAATGATCCGTAGGAAATTTTGTTTCCCCATCTTAAGAACAGTCAAAAATCGAAAAATTATATTTCATGAAATTTTGAGCTTGGGGTAAATGGTCCTGATAACTTCCAGGACGTCAATCATTCGATAGCTCAACTTGAAAGAAAATATCATAAGACTATATTGTAACCGATCTCCTCGAGCCTCACCGATTACAAAAGTAGATCTGTCATTTGCCTACTTCGCGACGTGTGATTACACCGTCACGCATTCCTGGGAATATCTCAATTTACGGATAAACTTCCCTATTGGTAGTGGGTTCGTCTTTGTTAAACTACTGATCAATTAACAAACCAACACAATTTTTCAGTTTTAAATGACAAATAACATATATTCTAGAGCGCCAAAATGTAACAAATTTTACATTTTTCGTTTACATCAATGTAATTACATGTATTCTATCGAATGAAAATCACTGTACAAATGAAATTCACAGATCCTCCTATGTTCTCACTTTTCGTAAAATCATGGTAGCTAATTCCCTACCTAAACTGCAGTTTTTCACTAGAATAATAATAATTCAGATCCCTGTTTACAAGAAAACAAGCAATGAATACATTTTTACACTTCACAAAGAATATCACACATGAGACACACAAATCATAGTACAAATATTCATCCTGTAAAAGAAAAATACATACACACAATACTCGACATTCACTACTACCTTTTAAATCACTAATTACGTTTCACTCAATAGTCACATTTGACCTTCGGCTTCTACATAGCCTTTCTACACAAAATTTTGTTTCATAACGTCTCTTAAATGATTTGAGTCATTAAAATATGACTCTAAATAAATAATTCTGTACAAAACAACTTCTATCATAAACATAAAGAATTACTTTAATCTGATTCTTGTTACGACTGTCGAAAAGAAATAAACCACTGGCAAACAAGACCAATGTTCTAAGAAACTTGCCCGATCAACGTCTGTTTTTGAGGGAAGCTCACATTACAACGTTTTGGCTAGTATAATGATAATCCTATCTCACAAGTTTTTTTTCAGACTGAAATCTAATGAGTGTTCTTTCTGTGACTCACAACCGGCAAATTCCTCAAGTTGGTCCCGCGCTGTGTAGCTGGCCCGTCGCGCGACCCTCGCGCCTCAAGGTCGTCGTTCTTCTGCAAAGTCCCTGCGTTGTCTGTCGCACTGAAGTATTCCGAACACCGTCTCCCAGTCGTCTCCCAGGCGAAAATTCACCACAGCTTTCGCAGAGGTGATGGTCGCATCAGAATGCGAGTCCGAAACTCCAAGTTATGACTTCGTAATGGCAAAAGTCAAACTAGTTGTTGGATAATCCGTCTTTCTCATAACTCTCAAAATTCCATCATAGGATTTCCAAAGTGAAATTCCCAAAAATAAGAATAAAGAATATATATAAAGTATGAAATATATGAAAAATATGAAAAATATGAAAAATATGAAAAATATGAAAAATATGAAAAATATGAAAGCTGTAACAAAGAAGAAACATGTCCTATGTTACAATAGTCCTCTTTTCTAGCAACAAGAATGCAGCAACGTGGTTTTACAGATTCATTTCGATCTATTACCGCCGTCGTTCTTTCATTCATTGCATTCTTGTTTAATATTCATTTACTAATTCCATGTAATCTCACGATATTCACAGTACGTAAGTCCATGAAAAGTGCTCAGTCAATTACCTTTTATTAAAGCTTTTGTGTTCCGCAATCTTCGCGTGTCCCTCGTCGACCATGTGGCGTACACGTAGACAACCGTTCTCCTTGACGTCTCGAACCAGAAAAAGCGAGCTCTTTTGGCGCAAGTTCACGCCACGTCCGTATTTCCACGAAAATTTCCTGATTGGCTACGGTCTGAGTGCGTTCAGAAATCCTTCTCTGACTTACGCCATCTCTTCGCCACTGTAGAAACTACGTGTAGGGCCTAATGTCGGGTATTATTGCTTCCATTTTCCGTTGGTTATAAATGTGACCGCCGACAAGCGGTTACAATATGATAGAAAATATCATTACGATTCACAGTTTCACCGTAATGAAATTTGCAACATAAGATATTTCTAATATCTTTCTGGGTAGCGGGAAGACACTCGGTCATAATCTCTGCGTGATACTGACCTGTGCGACTCTTCACGCAGCGATCTCAGATGTTGCACCACTTCCTTGACGGTAGTAACCATGTCAATTCCTGTTATCCTATTTCATGCATACATACTACCGGGTGATTTGTTTAAAACGCAATCATGGTTTTCGAGGGCCTGAGAGAAATGTGAAAGAAATGCAACACTGCAACTGGGGCTGCTCCTTTGACTACATTTCTGCAACAAACCCGTTACCCACCTCCACCTTCCTTTACTTATCTCCTTCGAATGGTCTAGGTCGTACTTGCTCAAAGCAAAACAGGCTGCGTCTTCATTCACTGTTTTGAAGGTAACTAACGATGCGCCTCAGCATACACGATCGCATATTTATGGGGGAGAAGTATTGCTGAACGTCATCTTTGGTTTCAGATAAAAAATTTCATCTGAGTCTATTCTTAACAAGAGTAGCATGTTGCGGTTAGTAAAATTATATCGCTAGGCAGGGAATGTGTTGGATCGGAAATCCAGTTGCCAAAATACAATGCTCTCGCAGCGAATTCTAGATTAAATTCGGGATATTTTTTCAACTTTCCCAAAAACATTATTCAGAAAGTTTCAGCACCAATGTAATTTTTCGTACGGATGTGCGCAGAGTGCCACAACATAATGAAAATCCGCACTCAAACAGCTGGCTCTCAAAAGCATAAGTTTATTGGTCGGACTGCTCGCGTCAATTACTGTGGTTGGCTACGACGAATTGTTAGCGAAAATCTTGAGGCACTTGGTAAAGTGTTTATAGAGATGAGGCTTTGTTTCGTATAAAGGAATATTGTAGTAGATGCAACACGTGGTAGGTGCCGTGCCACGAGTGCGACTACATACAAGATCAGAACGGGATTCAGGGGATTGTTTGCCTTTCGGGTGAATGAAAGTGTATATGCAATAATAATGACTTGTGTTTAAATATTTGCATATATACAAATTGCTTGTTTTAGTGAGCAGTAAGCCGGAGGACCAATGAAAGTTCATACCGTTTATGAATGCTATTCTTTCTTCAAGTTCACTTTATTTACAGTTTGTTTACTGCAAGCACCACCCAAATCACTCGGCTGAGTGAGTGGATGCCGCCAGAGCTTAGGATCGCTCCAGGCAATTCGGCAGTGCGAACTGGATTTGGCGCTCCCTCAGTTGCCTGGAGGGTGAGACTGGACTGAGCTGGTTGCGGAGTTTGCCGTAAATTCGGCCAGGTGGCAGCTGATGCACGCGAGTTGCCTAAATTTAATGCTAGCGGCCTGATGACCGCGCTGTTTGATTGACGAAGCATTGGTAGGCGAAGCAGGAACAGCCGACTCGTTCGTGGGCTGTCTGCTTAGTGGAGTGGGTATTGATACACTCGTTCGTTGTTGTCGATAGATATGTCAACTGTCAATGTGTAGGCAGTTGACTAAACTCACAATGAATTGCATTTTTGCGTCTGCTAGTCTGTTAGTTCTGCGTAGAAATTTGACAGCTGTCGTTGTCTAGTGAGTAGTTCCATAATGAGTAGTATCGTCAGTTCTGTTCGAGTTAGTCTGTTCTGCGAGTTAGTCTTCCCACCTGTCTGCTATTGCGTGGGAGCGAAGTTGCGGTTTTTAATATTTGTGGGTGTTATTGAGTTCGTAGAGGGGAGAGTCACGTGACAGACCGTTAGCCTATGGTTAGGCGGTGAGAAGCGATATACTCCCAATCAGCGTCCTATTTGTGGGATGCGTCTTCGGGCCCGGGGTGACGAACCTCATATGACAATGACGGCGATCGGATGTCACGTGCGGTGCCCGCGATGGCTACTGTTTGTTGTATTTGAAAGTTTTGTTCTGATGGGAACCGCGGCATCTGGCTTGCAAATTGACTAGGAGCGGGGCAGCCAATGGGTTCGTCCGCGTTGCGAATGAGCATGTCTTTGTCGACAAGATGCATTGATAGTGATGTATTGGCGAGAGAGGCACGTAGCGAATCTGAGAAATACTTGTATACATTCTGCGGTCCGTGGCAGGTTGTATATATATAGGGGTGTTGAAACCCCACAACGCGCCGCGGTGGGCACAGCCCTTGTAAATGACATCTTAGCCGGCAGCTAGGGCGGCGCCGGGGAGCGGCGGTCAGTGCTCGCGGCGGACGGACGATCAGTGAGGCGTTTGTTTTCAAAGTACAGGCTTCGCCAAGGGATGACGGAGCCTTGAGAAAGAGAGCCGCGCGAAGACATTCTGCGTCAATGTCTTTTTTGCCTATTTGTAATTTGTACTTTCAAAACGCGGCAGCGTGCTGGAATTCACTGGGAGCGAGCTCTGTGAGGGTTGTTGAAAGCATATCTAACCGGCGAGTGGCCGCGCGGGTAGAAGCAATTAGGGGCTGCACCCTGGTAGCGAATTTCAACGTGAGATTGAACACATATGTTAACCAGAAAAACAATAAACTCTTAGGTACTGAGAGACCTTACAAAACAGTGGAGAGATCATTGCATTAAAAAAAGATTTGTGTACGATGTAGCATATCTCGACGGAGAATAATCGGTCCGTTGTTTTTCAAAGAAACAGTGAATGCGAATACATATCATAAAATATTAGGAAATTTTGTATAAAATTCTTGCTTACTGCAAACTAAGGCGACATCACATACTACCCAGTCGACAACGCAATTTCTGGAAGAGGTTTTTGCGAAGAGAATTATCTCACAAGTTTTGTGGCCCCTCATTCGCCTGACTTGTCCACGCAGATTTTATCTTAGGAATGGCACGAAAGTAACGTTTATGCGAAGAAACTTGCTAATATCGAGGAGCTGCAAAGAATCATCTAGGAAGCGATTCGCATTATTGACAAAGAAACTATACATCGGGTTGCAGGTTCTCATGCAAGTTAATCGTTTTTAGCAAGTAAAGGGCATATTCACACTTTTTTATGAGGTACGCTTGTTTCCGACACCAATTCTTCTTCATAAATATTTCCCTTTCTGCTTTACCATTTTCTAAACTAGTTTTCATGTATTTAATTGGAAGAAATTTACAAAACTTTTATAGTCAGGTTGAAAAAACGAGGATGAAGTACAAAGCTCTGATGTATCACCAACCAGTGAATATTTTTCACTGATTTAACCCGTAATGACGCACAAACTACTGAGCCCGCTATTTATTTTTTATTTATAAAGTAACTGTTTGTTCTGGTTGTCTCCTGTCTTTGTGAGCGAAGTCGCAGTATTTATTATATTGCGGGTGTGATTGAGGCCGTGGGGGGGGAGAGTCAAGTGGCTGTGACTTGGGCCTATGGCAAGGTCGGAAAGTTTGAAGTGCCCGCGATCGGCTCCCTATTCGTGATGTGTCTTCGGGTCACGTGACATTGGCGGCGATCGAAAGCAAAGGCGGTGGCACGTGGGGTGCCCGCGATGGCGGCCCGTTTGTATTTGAGATTTCAACGGAATTGAGGCATCTGGCATGCAGGAGGCCGGGGAGCGGGGCGGCGCGCCGGCAGTGCACCTTTGTCGGCGAGATACATACAGATTTCGGCGGTCAATGCTCTGTGGGCCCGTGAGAACGGCGGTTTGCGCGGGAGACACTGTAAATGGTTTTATTGCCCTTTTGTAGTAGTTTCCGAAGTGTAGAAGCGTGCTGGCATGCACACAGAGCGACTTGTGAGGGGTTGGTGAAAGTTCGCTCTGGGCGGCCGCGCGGGAAGAAAGCCTCTAAGGGCCGCGCCCCGGCGGCGAGACTGAAAATTTGATTGCGAGATTGAACATTAACATAAAAGTCAAAAGTTCAGTATTGTTGTAGTTAATGGTTAAAAATATTTTTAAAATGGATAGCTCGAAAAAAGACTGAATAGAGAATAAAAGATAGTATAAATTACAAAAAATTATTTCATTTCAATTGCAATTATTCTTTAGTAAAATATAACTACAATTAGAAATGTTCCTCTTTTTTCATCTATATCATTATCTTATCTATCTTCTGCTTCACTCAATCATCTTCAAAGACTGTTTCCTTATCTGCATCAGAATTTTCACAATCTTCTGCCATAGGAACTAAGAGGGCAACGGCTTCTGCCGAGACACTACAGTTTCTTTGCTGATGATTTGCGTAGAGAAGAAACGTAGTGATCTGTGATGGCCAAGAATCTCCTGAATACGTCATCAATAGTCTAAAACTAGAAAATTTTCGAGAGAAAGTCAAGTGATATTGCTTTGTCAACGTATTAGTTGATTGTTGAGCATCCTGCGACACTTGATCGATGGGTAAAATGGCCAAAGAAAAAAATGTCTTGTCTGTGTATTTATTTATTTTACGTCAAAAAACAGTTAAAAACTGCGTATGACGTGCTATGGGGAAAAAGGAATTGTGTGCACATTTTCAAAATTCTGTGATCCCTACACTAAGTCATATACTACTTAAATTTTGAATTTTGAAAGGGAGAAAAAAACTCCCATGTAATAAAACCTATCTATTTTCAAGGATAAATAAGCAATAAATTTTGGCTCTTATTACTTCCTGCCGCGACAACATGGAAACGATAATTTGAATAATTGTATTTCCCACTGAATTCTAGAGGATTTGTGCACAGAAAATGAAAAACCCTGATCGAGATGGGGGTCATTGACCCGGAAGCTGTTACAATAGTTGTTACAGGTTGTTTATACTCATTTATACAGTCCAAATGGTAATTAATGCATTATGTATCATTGTTAAAATTAATGTTACTTTTCTTGTGATGCTCAGTATAGTCTCTAATTGTATAGAAACAGTTATGCAGCAGAAACGATTTCACTTGGGTTTTAAACTTTTCTATTGAATTTAATCGTTTAATGTCATCTGGCAAAGTGTTGTAAAAAATTGTACATGTATTGTATGTGAATTTTTTGTAATGAGCTGTTGATACTGTCACCTGATGAATATGATTTCTACGTCGAGTGTTATAGTAATAGACTTCGGCATTTTCTGAAAATATATTCCCGCCCTTAAGCAAGTCATTTTTTACAAAAACAACTGATTCGTAAATAAAAAGACACGTTAATGGTAGAATTCCTAGATTATCAAGAGAGGCTTACATGAATCACGTGGCTGGTTTTTTTTATTATTCGTACAATTCGTTTTTGTAATCTAAAAGTCTGGGAGCTATAAGATGTACTTCCCCAGAATATTATGCCATATCTCAGGCGGGAATGAACATTCGCGAAGTATACACAACGAGCAGTATGAAGGCTGCCTGAATTTGCGAGAATTCTGAACGCGTAGCATAATGAACTTAATTTTGTGTTCAATTCATTTAAATGGACGTTCTATTTAAGGTTTGACTGAATTGAGAGACCTACAAATGTTGTTGCCTTAACGTCAGTCAATGGTACACTGTTCATTTTCAATGGAGCACACAATTGTTTAATTGAAATGGAAAACTGCATTAAAACCGTTTTCTTTTCGTTTACTATTAATTTGATATTTCGGAACCAATTTGAAACATCTGATATTGTACTATTTACGGTTTCTTTATTGCAAAGGATGTTCGTATCATCCGCAAAGAGAACCGTTCTTCCGTTTCGAATCGTCGAGGGCATATCGTTTGCGTAAAGTAGGAACAGAATAGGGCCTAAAATCGATCCTTGAGGAACTCCACATGCAACGGGCAAAGAGTCGGAAAGGTGCGTATGTAATGTTCCATCATTCCAGTAAGGTATTTCAACTTTCTGAGATCGTTGTTTAAGGTACGAACATAACCAATCTAGAGCAATAACACGAATTCTATATGAAGGTAATTTTGAAAGTAAAATGTCATGATCAATGATGTCAAAAGCTTTTGAGAGATCTAAAAATAATCCAATAGGTGCCTCGTTTTGATCTAATGATGAGGCGACATTTTTAAGAAAAGAAAATATAGCTGTTTCCGTTGATTTTGATTTTCTAAATCCATGTTGGCAATCTGAAAGCGCCTCGTGTTTACTGAGAAACGTTTCCATTCGTACGTAAAAAATTCTCTCTAATATTTTTGAAAAAACTGATACAAGAGAAATGGGCCGACAATTTTGAACTTCATTTTTGTTGCCTTTTTTAAAGAGCGGCTTATTTTAGCTGTTTTGAAAATATCTGGAAACGTTCCAGTGCATAAAGATGCATTAGATATGTAAGTTAACGAGTGTATAATGGCATACGCACAAGTCTCTAACAAAGAATCTGGGAATTCATCTAAACCGGACGAATATTTATTTTTTTGTTTGCCGATCATTTTGAGAATTTCACAGGAAGAAGTTTCGGAAACGAACATTGTGTCTAAAATTTTAATTGATTTTATTGTCGCTTTTCAAGATGTCCCAATAACGACATCTTGCGAATGTTGGCTCAAAGCCGGCACTAGTCGGTGGATTTCAAGGTTAATTAACAAAGGTAATACTATGAGCTTACGGACACGGTGCAAAAGACAATTTTCAAGAAATTTTCTAAAACTATGTATAACTAACTATATAATAATGACGTAAACGTGCATAATTAGTACATAACACCTTTTATATTGATAATATTCAGTTCCATTACACAGAACACATTCATTTATAATCAGAGACAAGACAATTTTCTAGCCTGGACGGGACCACGCAATGCTAACTAAGAATTGCCAAGTTTGACCTAGAAGACAACGAACAAAATAAACTGCTCAAAGCCCGCACAACCGGCATTCAGTAGTGCCAGCATTATGTAGACAACCTGAGAGTCCAAAATTCCTATCTAGAAACTGTTTTTCCTTTCCTCGCCAGTTTTTCAAGTTTTTAATCCACTGTGTGCCGTTCCGCCGTCAGACCTGTTGAGTTGATTTAATTCAATTGAATCGTTTATTTCAGAAACCCGACAAAGGCGAAAATTTAAAATGCTCTTTAGCAGTGGAATATGGTTCCATGACGACGCTTATTCCATATTTACCTGAAAAATATTCATTTATTAACTGCTTTAATAATAAAAAATATTTGAAATCGGAAAAGCCGGGACATTTTTTGTCAATTTTCTCGACATGAGAAATTTGGCGTTTGACGCGTTTCTGAAATAAAAGATTCAATTGCCCTTTGTAGACAAATACCTGCACTGCCCGTAAGGGAACACACAGGCGAGTTTACAACGAAGAAAAAGATTGTGTATCTGGCACACAAAATAATATATTCCTCAATTAGACACAAACACACACAAGAATACTTAACTCTACTATCTGGAGTTCGTTACACAAACGCGAACCTCGTATCGTAATTGGCGTTGAGTAAATCTACAACTACCCCCTTAATGTCTGAAAAAAGTTTAATGATCTTTAAAAATACTCTCATTTGAGATTAGCTTTATAGTTTTAGTCTAGTTAACCAGCTGGTGCTAATACTAAACTCGCCTTTGATACGCTTTAAGCAATAACAAAATTACACCAAATTCTTATTTTACATCTTTAACTTATTTACAATTCCCACTCACTTGTGAACGATCTTCAACAAATATCAATGACTCCAACATCCCACACGATAAACTGAATAACACATTGAAATCATTTAAAGACTTCATCATATTTACAACAATTCCTCGACGTAACATCGATTCTGTTTTGACTCATTCAAGAAATGGTTTGAAAAACAGATCATTCTTTAATTCTCATCTCCCATTTGTTATTTGTTAATCGATTAAGAAAGTATTTTATCTTTTATTCCTTCTCACGCACAGGTACTCACGATTCTGCAAAGGGAGAGGGGTTGAACGACCTAGGCGGGCTCCGCTGGCGGGGCGTAAACGCTGCTGGGCTCCGGCACGCAAAAAGGCACGTAGGGTTGCTATTTCGGGTGCTACCACATCTTCCAGTTGCCAGTTGGTTCGCCGATCCCTTTCCCGGAAGTCAGGGGCCCAGGTCACCTCCCAGCTTCCAGAAGAACAGATAGGCATCCGATTTGGCGGGTTGCCATTGCCCTGATAGCCGACACTCAAAAGTGCCTTTGCCCGTCCCCCACGTGCCGTAGCTGTACTCTCAGTCCACGCAGGGCTGGCCTTCGTAGGACGGACGTAAAGAAAAGGGTGAAGTGGATAGGAGATAGTTTGCGAACTGAATCGGGAAAACGGCTATAGAAAAGATAAGGTATCATTTTGGCAAAGGAATAGATGGAACAGCGGAAAAAGGAATGGCGAATGAAAGATGCATCAATTTCAAATGAAGGGACAGCGGACAGCTGCTCCTGTTAGTCGTCTTTTACGACAGGGGGAGATCCCGTGGCGCTATTCTACAAAAAAACCCGGACACCACACGGGCTTTATTATTATTTTTATTATTATTATTATTATTATTATTATTATTATTATTATTATTATTATTATTATTATTATTATTGTTATTGTTATTATTATTGTTATTATTGTTATTATTATTATCATTATTATTATTATATTGTTATTTTATATTATTATTATATTTCAACAATGGAATTTTTGAACTCAAAAACGAGTGTTATTTTATACATCCTCTTTAATTTTTTGTAATGTTCTCTGTTTTTAAAAATACTTAATTTCACATATTTACATCAACAATAGGATTATTTGTTTACACCTAATGATTGCAATGTAGGTATTTCCACAAACTTCACGTAGTTTCCTTCAAAATCGTTACTGACCGCTTGCGTTTCCATGAAATGTGTTCCCGATCGATATCACAAATGCTCACTCCTATTCACAAAACAAATCGGTTTCGTAATTCTCTGCCATTTTTCACACGGTACTGAAAAGAAAGATAAGACTTTTTCAATCAAATTGTGACAGGTGATGAAACCTGGGGCTTGCTGACTCGCAATGTGAGGTTCTGCTCGCAACGGAGCAGAATAACATGCCCTTTTGAGCGTCGCTAGAAAATATCGTTCTCGGTGAAGCGGTTGTAGAGGTAGAACGAGAGTTCTTGGTAGACGAAGAAAGACGTAACTGAAGCGTGAGGGAAACGCTTTTGGAGATCGTTAACGATCGTAATGGGTAGACGAGGAAGTACACAGTGACGATGTGCTATGATAATTTAGAATAGTTTATAGTGAGGTGAAGGCGAATGATCCGCTATTGAACAGTTACAACTTGTTTTTGATAATCAGCATATTCTGTAAATGTATAGAAAGAGTTATGCAGCAGAAAAGATGTCATTTAATGTCATCTCGCAATGCGTTGTAAAGTAACGTATATGTACAAGTGACTTCTGGTAGTGAGCTCTTAAACACTTGATTAACAAGATTTCTCTGAAAAATTACAAATATCAGTATTGCATGAAAATATGTTCCCACTGTTAAGTAAGTTAGTTTTGACAAATATTACAGATTCGTAAATAAACGGGCAAAGCAATGGTAAGATTCCAAGCTCAATGAAAAGAGGCTCGCAGGAATCACATGGATGGAATTTTTTCATTATTCGAATAATATTCTTTTGCAACTTAAATGTCTGGGAACCACAGGATGAGCTTCCCCAGAATATTATGCCTCATCTAAAGCGAAATGTGAATTTGTAAACTACACGCAACGAGCTCCATGAAGCTCACATAATTTGACAGAGCTTAGAATGCGTAAAAAAATGAAATTAAGTTAGTGTTAGATTCTAATATAAAAAAATTCGATTTGAAGTTTGACTGATTTGAGACACCTAGAAAGTTTGCTACTTTAACATCAGATAATAGCATATTGTTCACTTTCAATAGTGCATGTGAATAAAAAATATTATCCTCATGTCTATTAACAGTTTATGTTTTTCAAAAATTTCCAAAAACTACCAGAATTTAATAGCGCATGTCTCCAAAACTGAAAGGGGTTAAACCACCAGCGGTGGCTCAGTGCATTAACAAATGTCACTACAGTGCTTTGACCGGGAGGTCCTAGGTTCGAGTCCCGACAAGGGGCGGCAGGATTTTACACGCTAATTATTCAGATAGGTGGAATTCAGTCGCTGTCTAGAGGTGGATTCTAGCGGCCGGCTCCTTTTATCTCCACTACTTACACACATTTACACGAAAATGCACTACAAAACCACACATGCCGGGAGATCGGCGGGTTCTTAGAATTTGTCCTGGCTGGTGCTGGGCGCTGCAGGTTGGAGATATCTGGTTGAGGAAAACCCCACTAGTCGACGGTAGGTCGGCGCTAAATCTCGCCAGGGAGTGGGGGAAGTTCACCGCCACCTTTCCATGGAAAACATAAACTACACTTACGAGACTAATCACCTCAGTAATTGACCCGCCCGGAGTCACTAATAATCAATCAATCTGAAGTTGTTAAAGTAGTAGAAAGACGCTCCGAAGAAATGTTAAAAAAATCTGAATCATTCTAGAAAGTGGGAACAAACTTTCACAAAAACCTGTAAGAAAACTAAACTGAAGTGCCTAGGAAAGTTGTTCTCCAAAAGTCACCAATGACTGAGAAGTCCATCAGTCGCCGGGCGAGTAACTGCAACATTTCTGAACAAGTTGTGGCGGGTTGCATTCTGCCCCTTTTAGCTCAGGTTAGTATTTCTAATGATAATTTTTGTACCTTTTAAGATATCATCAGGAACATTTAATGCCTTCTACAACATCTTGAATTCACTAAAATTGCAGATTTTCATAAATTAATGTTTTAATGTTTAATTAATTTCTTCCAGAAATTTAAAAAAGGGTTTTTTTTCACATCGGCTCTTTATGGTTGTCCAACAATCTCCCACCGGTGCACGGTGGTGCATTTTCCCGAAATCCTGGCCAAAACCTCAAAAATGAAATTGCCTTTACTGAATTTTTGCAAATACTACGATATATTGAATACTTGGGGCCATATGTTTCTGCACAATTCGTGCTACTGAGTGAATTCCCCTGGCACCAGTAGATACCCGAATTCCCCCTTCATGGCGTTAGTGCATGAGAGTTTCAGGGTGTGTAAGTCAGCATTGAGGATATGACACGAAAGTAGAAGGAAATATCGCGGGCAGTCCGTAGCCTGTTTGTTAGGGTACTGCCCTGGCATTATCCTGGTGTTGATCGGAGAAATCACGCAAAATTACAGATCAGAGGAGCCGGACGCTAGAATTCACTTTCGAACCACGACTTGAATTCGACCTACCCATCTAGCTAGCATCGAAAATCCTACCCCTCGAACCCTAGGGCCTCCCGGTCAGAGGCACAGCAGTGACATCAGTTGATCCCCTGAGGTTCCTTTGCTGGTATCAGTGGTAAACGTGCGTCCCAATAAATTCGAGAGATTAATACGCAACTTATTATTTAAATTTTTTTCCTGCGTCATCGAACTCGCATTCATCATGCGCAAATGACAACTTGCCTCGCGTAATTGGTAATTGGAAACACAATGCTAGTATGTGCTAATTTTATACTCTACTGGCCCATAATCATGTTCCGATTTTGGCGGCACATGAATTACTATTTATCGAGTATTCGCATAGTTGCAAGCTTCCGCAAGAATTTTTACATGGCGCCAACGCCGACATGGCGTGTTCGATTTCTTCGCTTTCTTTCCAATTTCCTTCATCGTTTAGACAGACGCCCACGACTCATCTTACCTTTCTCCCACTTCTCCGCGCCTGATCGACGCCGTGCGCTTCCGATTCACTAAAAGATAAATCGAGTATTTTCCCCTCTCCGAGTTCTTTGATTAGCCCAATATGCTTCCATGTTCCGCTTCCCATAATGTTGCTTAACTGAACTCAGCTTATTTGGTAATTCTTGTTCAGTTTTTGGGTTTTAAAGATTTTCCAATTCAAGAATGCGGAGAGGAAAGAAGTTATCACCTCATATCAGAAGACGACACATGAGTCGTAACACTGTAATGCTATTCGACCTGTCCCGTGTCTAATTGTACACTGTAAAGATTCTACCTTCTTGTCAGAATTCAATTTATATGCATTTGAAAACGTTTTTGAAGACACAGTCGTTTGCCTCACAACGCTAAAAGTTATCTGACTTTGTATCTCCAGACCTCCAACAAAGTGAGCTTTAGATTATTTCATTTTCTTAGAAAACTTTGAGATAATTCTCAAAACATTTACACGTAGTAACCGTTCTTTAAAATCCATTGTTGTATGTGGAGATTTCAATATTTATTTTTTGAGCAAATCCCACGTAAAATAGAAGTTTCTCAATTTACTTCATTCTTTTAATTTAGATATTACAGTAAATGTAATCATCAGCGGCTTTTAATTCACAATTTATACCTCTAAAAGCTTTATATGCCATCTGTTGTCTTCCGGGAATGTCATTTTCTAATCCCCTTATAAACCTTTCCCATGCGAATCGGCGAGGTTTTCTATTTCTTTTGAGATATTTCACTTAACGTTGTATAGCCCATATGATTCATCCGTTTCCATTTGTAGTTGCTTCATGTATGCTACATTTTTTGAGTCATGGTTCACACTATCTCTTCATTTCATATTTTAATACCATCCATTTTCTAAATTTTCTTGATTTCCCTAAAGATTCTGAAGCAGCGTCTTTATTTATGGCTTTAATATTTACCAATTATTTCTCTAGATCGTCGCTAGTGATGGTATGTTCAATTTTCTGTGCTATTCTGCTTTGATACAAATAAGTACAAGTACAAGAAACAAGTAATCTGAGGAAAGTTGCAAACAAACTAAAATACTTTAATGGCCACCAAGGGTGCATCTTACTTGCTATCCGGCACCGCCATTGAGAACCTCAAAGATTATGTCCCCTAGGACGAAGGGATGAATTACGTCTACTCGCTATTTTAATAATACAAAGAGATTCAATTTATTAAGATGTAACCCGTCTTAAGTGGAGGGACAAGATTATTGACAAATAGAAAGTTCTTAAATACAATTTGCAATTACTATTTTCTTAACAATTCCCAGACTAAAACTGTTGTTTTTAGTTAAATGGACACAGAAATAATTATGGCGACGATCGTCTTACCTCTCTTTGGTGGGCATTTTCGGTGAACTGTTTGAAACGATGAACTGGATGCCGTTATCTGAGACGAGGCCGTTACACGCCACCTCGTCTGCGTTCGCTCACCCATTTAATTGCTTTTAGGATGTCGATACGACTGTTCCACCACACGGAATTATTCCGATTTAATTCAAGATAGATGGATCGCTCAAGCCGGCAGGCACTGCACAGTCACGTTCCAGAAGATAATTGACTCCGCCATAAGTTGCCTAAATCTAATATTATTAAGTCCTTCTTTCTCAAGTCATTAGCTCAAATCTTCTCTCTCGCGTTCCTAGTTTCTGTATTGTCTCTCAGGTCCCCAGCTCGAGTCTTCCTAACATGTGTTCTCTCTCCCGTCACCAACTCACGCAGCTTTTTTCTAAATCCTCAGTTGTTCCCTCTCATTCTTCCCCCTACCTCATTTGGAAATTTCTGAACTCTGTCACGTGCGTGATGCTTTGTCTCTGATTGATTGGATCATCGGTCTTCTGGAATCTTCCTCTAATCGTCTTCGTCGATTGGCTCTAGGCAATCGCTAGCCTAGGCGACCTATTTTTCTGTTTTTATTTGGTCACCTTTTTGGACACTATGGCACGTGGCGATCTCGTAAAATGCGTGGACGCGTCCGCTGACAGTTGTCCGTTGAACTAAAACAATGGCAACTAATCTCATTTTTACGCTGGACCTTTCGCATGCCCAACCATACATCAGTCAACCGTTTACAATTACAACATCAACTACATACTCATTATATTCTACGTACAAAATTTATACAATTCAAATGAGTTTCTTCAATCAAAACTGAATGAAACAAGCCACGAATCTACATGGGATCTATTGCCTCATTTTCAAACATCAGTTTGTTTCCAGTCTTTTAATCTCAGTAACTACGTTCCCGTTCACTTCGAATTTCATCTAATAACTGATTTAGCCGATTGGTTCGAAGGCACGATCACTCCGCAAATACAAATTCATAGCGTTCCTAGGCCTCTCAATTTCCATGCTCTTCACAACCTATCTCTTTCTTTACCTTGCGCTGATTCACACTCCCACCTTAGCCTCGTCGGGTCACCGACGACTACGCTGGGCGCGCATCGGTTTTAGCGCCGTGGCCTCCACCACGTTGCCGTCTTCGTAGACTCCACCAAGCGCCGATTACTGGCTTTCTGCGTCAACCAATCCGCATCAAATTCCGATCGAATTTTCCAAATGGAAAATTTTGCTTCTTCTATGACCACGAAACTCGCTCGTTTGCAAGCCTCTTTTTCATTTTTCCTCCCCGTTCTTTAACACAATGTACATCAAAGTGCCCGCACCCCTTGCACTAACTAATGGCGCTGTTAAGTGTTTTTAAGAACGCTATCGGCACGCATAAGTTTCACAACCTCAACGTAAAGGTTGCAGTTCTCATCACCTTTTCCACGTCAACTCTGTTCTCGCAAATTCTACCCCTACTTCCCCTTACCATGTAACTTCGAATTACACAACACTCTGCTCGAACTCGGAAGTTTCACTGCTAATTGAATGCCCTCGTAATGGCGGGTCTCTCTCTAATTCTCTGGTACATAACTACGCAATTTCTCTCTACAATCCTACAAGATAGCGTTTTTCTTACTGACCGCTTCACGCATTCAGACGACCAACTACGTAACACCGTTAACGGCATAACCCAGAAGAAGGGGCCGGCCAACCGTCCGGTGTATTAAAGTGACGGCCCTTCCGCAGACGAGAGGTAGCGCGTCTAATTCTATAGGACTGATGATCACAAAGATATTTTCTAAATGAAAACAGTTCCTTAAAAACGGATCTTCCAACAGGTACACGATCAACCTTTCGGAAATATTAATAGTTTTCGTGTAATTTTGCGCGAAATATAGCCAATTTTTTCTCGAAAGGAAACGCTCTCTTTTGTTCCATGACTGGGTTCCCAAGAAGGTCTTTTATGCTATTTAATATGGGTCAATTTGAAATAATCAGTTCGTGGAATTTGTTTAAGTTCTAGGTGATGTTAAACACAGTTTTCGAAAAATTCGGTGGTCGACTATGCATTTGGTATCAAATCGAAAATATTTTCGGGCGACGTTATTTAGATAAATATTTGGAGAATTTATTTATAACTGATTTTATTCAGATTAATTACTTTTCATTTTACACTTTTCTCACTGATAACACATACATTTAATTAACTTACAACAAAAGGACAATTAGTTACTACCAGTGCAAATATGTCTGTTGGAGTATCTACCAGTGTACAAATATTTACACAGATTTCTAAGTAAGGACCGAAATAAAAAAAGTTTTTTTAAAAACAATGTTGGAGGCCCAGATTCTTAAATTAATCTAAGCATCACAGCAAGGTAATCTGAGTTACTCGACTCTGGGGCCGGTTAAACAAAACCAAATATGGCGCATTCGTCAATATTTCTTTAACCAATAATTAAATATGCAAATAATTTCCTTTACTCCCTATTTATATCATGCCATGCACTTGAAGTTTTATATAGAAAACTGCCTGCATGTTTAATGAACTCCTGGGGTCAATGAGGTCCTAAGTACTTGCGAAGTTCACGAAAAAATAAACATACTCCGACACTCGTTTACGCAACGTAGCTTGTTAAGAGCGCAAAAAGCGCGACTCTTCCCCGGGCTTTCCCACTTATATAGGCCTCCTTATGTCACAGCTTACGTAAAAATTATTGGTCCACGACGGATTTTGGCAGCGGCTCTAATGAGTAGGCATATAACTTCCGTGCGCAGAGTTTCGAAACAGACACTGCCGAGTGTACTTCGAGTGCCCACCTCGGTGTAGTGATTTGTGGCGTAGTACTCGGGACAGTACGTTATTTTTCTGTTTTGTGACTGTGTCCTAAAATGTTTTATGTTATATAAAGTTCATTTCTACTTCTTGCCCAGCTTTTTAAGGGCCACATTAAAGACAAATGAGCGTTGCTACCAACGTATATGAAAATAGATTCTCTGTCCCCGCTAATTTTACCTTTAGTGAAGACGAGCCGTGGTCCAATGACAATGTTACACTATTAAGGATCTAAGTGTTAATGTGGCAGAGTTGCAGAACCCGATGGATATCGATGAAAAATCGTCCCATCCTGCGAGATAGAGATAAGCGGAAAGCTGCGGAACCAGTGTTCAAAACAAACAGAAGAAGAACTTAGTCAAAAATCGACGCTCCAAGGAAAATGAAACAAAATAACTGAAATTCTTTGATGAGCGTCGATATATAGTACAATACGGAATGCAGGATATGGTTCCTTACATCCTCCAAGTGACACAAAGAGTTCCTTGAGACGGACCAGGGCATGGAACGCAAAGTTTTTAAAAATACTCTGAGGAAGAAATTCATCTCAATGCAACACATTATGAGAAAGGGCAGAAATCTAGTGGAATACTAGGGAACGTACTACTAGCGATGTGATTTAGATGCCATGAACATTGCCAGTGATATAAATAAAAACCACGTTAACCAACTTAAACTAGTAAAAGCTTGGAGAATCGAAAAACCTAAAACAGTAGAAGGTGAAAAAGTGAAAGTCCCTACCAGGATGGTGGTATTGATCTTCGAGGCGCAAATCCTTTCAGATACGATCAGGGCAATGGGAGTATCAAAGAAGGTGAACGTGTGTGTGTCTATATATTGTGACGTAACGGGAGCTCGCGCGGTGACGTTGCGTCCGCCGGGCGGAGGGCCGTACTTCAAGGTTTGCAAGATCTTTTTTGATACCTCCTGTAACGGAAGTCGGGGACCGGGCGGGCGGAGTTCTCGACCTGGTTGCTCCCACGCTTCCCGGAATGAAAACTACCAACACAGAAGTAGTGTACCTAGAACAATTCTGAGAATTATAGACAACCAGCTTTAAAAAAACGAAAATCAAATTATTTGATTTGAACAAATAACTCAGTCATTTGGAATGAACATTATCCTTCCATATAATCTGTACAACAATTATGTACATTTGCACCAAACACTTCAGAACTGTACGTTTTTTATTACAATTCCCTTATTTTCAATAAAAAAATTATATCCATATTTGATGAACACACAACAATAGAAATGTAAGTAGTTAAATGTAAGCAATGAAATAAACATTCTGTACCATTTTTACAAAAATTGTAAGGAACAAGAAGATGCAAAATTGACAAAGCTTTTCATTGGTTTTGTTAAATATTCAAAACACTTTGGAGTATCATTCCCCAAACTCATAAATGATAATATTAGTTCATTACCATACATGTAATCATTGAAATAATTTACTCTCTTTACCCTGCAGGATCACATAGCAATCCTGTCACATGCTAATTCTACATGCCATGAAATCACATCATACCATTTACAATCAGAAGAAATTCGTGAATAATTTTTTTCTGAACGTAGTGGCAATAGAAATAGCAGTGTAACTGTTCTCCCACTCAGATATTTTTTTCACAATCTGTGATATTAGACAATCTTCAATAAAATATTGCACTACCATAGAGAAACTGCAGAATAGCACCCCTCAACGTAACAGAAATAAACAGATCTTGACACATTCCTTATAGTAGTAAACTGCAATATAAGTTACAAATGGACAGCACATGATTGTCAACAGTACCAGTTAATGAAATTGAAAGTTCACCTTTCTTCAAGCTCTTTTCGTATTTATAAATGATTGGTTCACTATTCACATGTGCTATTAGTGATTGAAAATTGATACATTAATATGCACAATTTCATTTTTCAGTCTCTTAAGTCCTCAACTTAAAATAATGCAACAGAACACCTTGTATTTAAAAGAAAATTATACATCCGGCAAACGAACAGTCAGAAAAGTTTCAAATGCTAGGACTCGCACCTACAATACTTTAACAATTCTAAATTGGAGTACCGCATTTTAATTTAAGAAGAGATTGATCCTCTAACCTCACGCTTACACAGTTCAACTATACAACCGTTAATTAAGTTCTTTATTAGAACTCACAATAATCAGTTAGGACTCCAGTTCACGTTTATTCTTATTCTCCTATCCAGTTAACCTTGCACGTCTCCGTCCCTTCAACTTTCAACGCACCTCGAACACTATCACCTCTCTTCGTGCATGAAATGTTCCACAACAAATTCAAGTGCATTATTTTTCCATTTTACCTCCTCTCATGTTTTTGTGGTGGCGGGCTACATCCTATATACGACCAACACAGCACTACTCCACACTCCCGACCTTTCCTAACGTTCACCTCCAAATGTTCACGGCACACCTCTGGTCGACCCCAACCCTACTTCACTCCCCTCCTTTCACTGCCCCTCCGCTACGGCCGATACTTCCGCCTGGGGGGGGGTTAAGTTAGTTAAGAGCATCTCTTGAAGACTAAAAGCATGTATGATTTTATGTACAAAAAGATACTGTTTGACTGTTTGGTTTGGCATGGGGACCGCAATTAAATATTTAGATAAAGAATATTGAAACGTACGAAAATAACAATTTCCTTGAGATTTAGAAGAGAGGGGCCGTATCACATCCGTATCTTTCGAATATTGTCGTCGACATCGGCGTTAAAATTCTGTTATCTTTAGCCGTTTTTTCAGGTATATTTTCTTGGCAAAACGAGGATTCTTTACAAAATTTCCTTACATTTTCTTTCACACGAGGCCAGCGTTATCGCCCACGATTTCGAGTTAAAATACGTATTATTCCTCATTTCAGATCTAAAAGTTCGGTGTGATACTCTTGCGGCAAAGACTGACGAATATTGTGTAATTTGCAGTGATTAACGTATCCCTAAATCCCCCCCTTCGGCGGACTGAAGGCAACGTGTGCGGTGCGCGGCCACAATAACGCTCGGTGCAAGAGTAAAGTTGTTAGCATTTGAATTTGGAGTTCCCTTTTTATATTCAATGTCAAAATGTACTCAAAAAGACATATGCGCCACCGCGTAAACCGCATTATAGCCCAAGTTCAATTGGATAACCATTTTCAGAGCTGTTTTCAATTAAAATCTTTAATTTCTTCCATAAACATATGGTCGGA
>BLKR01010507.1:0-54118 GCA_011170035.1 Teleogryllus occipitalis | reverse complement strand
CATGTTTTGAAGAAAAGCTCTATAAGATATAATATGGAAGATCTAAATTTGAAGAACATATATCATCAAAAAGTAAATTACTTTTTTCAATAATATGGAATAATAAAAGGTAGTCCAATAAATTTTGATCTGTAGCAAATACGAAATTTTAGAGGTTTTAATGAAAATGAGATCTGCTTCATACTAAGCTCTATTCGACAAACATTTAAGAAAATTAAGACATTAAAAAAAAAACTATGAAATTCATATAAAGTATACAAAAAGTTTCAAAGATCAATTAATAATTCCAAACACGCAGTGTAGACTGCGACCAGATCTATCAGTAATTTCCCATTTTGAAGAAAATCCCACGGACAGTTTACTCGCTAGGTTGTCCACAGACGTTGTTTTTGAAAAGAAGTCTGTATCCGGACTCCTAAAACCAGTAATACCGTCTCTCATGGTCGATTTTTTTGTATCATTCGAGAACGTTTGCTAAACTACGTTTACGAGAAAGTAAAACACGAGAGAACAGGTGTTTCGAAATCGCGTTCTTTTCAGTGCATCTCACCCACAACGCGCCCTCTCGCTGCGCCGTGAAACAGACGCGCCAGAAGGGCCCTCGAAACGTGGCGGGGGCGGCGGGGGCGGCGGGGGCGGCGGGGGCGGCGGGGGCGGCGGGGGCGGCGGGGGCGGCGGGGGCAGCGAGGGCGTCGAGGGCGGCGGGGGCATCGGGGGCGGCGGGGGCGGCGGAGGCGGCGGAAGGTGGCGGAGAGCGGCGGGGGCGGGGGCGGGGGCGGCGGGGGACGGCGGGAGCGGCGCGACGGCTGTGTGGGCAGCGCGGTGCGGCGCGACAGGCGCCTGTCTCGCGCTATCGATTGCGGCTGACGCGTTTTTTCTCGCTTTCGCCGCTGCCTCCTTCGCCTCCTCTGCGGCGACGAAGCGCAGCGGTCAGCGGCGTGCGAGGATGAGGGGGAGGGCGGGATTGATGTTTCCGGGCACGTCGACTGATATGGTCATTAGTCCTGTTAGTGTAGTCAATGTTCTTTTGCCTGGAGGTGACGGCTCCCTTCCCCGCTGAATGGTAAAATTCGGTGCCGATAAGTACGTCAACTTGTAGGGGGGATATACACCTCCAGGTATCTCTCCTATTGGAGCGCTGTCCTAGCTATGAGCTGCCAACTCGTCTCGCAGCAAAGCAAGAGGCTACGAAAAGGAAGGGGATTGTGAGCGATCGGTGGCCCATTTGTTAGGGTGATACTCTGGCATTCTCCTGGAATTGATCGGGGAAACTAAGCAAAACTACCTATCAGAGCAGTCGGACGCGTTTCATCCAGACTGCGCGGCTGAATTTGACCTAGCCGTATCGTGAATGTGCTTAGCTATGTAGTATCAAAATTCTGCCTCCGACGGGACTCAAACCTAGGATCTCCTTGTCAGAGTCGCTGCAGAGACAGGCCAAGGCTGGCTTCAATCGTGGCGAATGCAATAGAAATTTCTGCTGTACAAAGAGTATTTACGGATGATTTTCTGGAAGTCCTCCTGATTTTCCTGTCACTTTTTTTACCATGCCATGTTTGCGCCGTCACATATCACCGTATCGCCGTATCATATCACATCATAATAACCTATCCATTAAATCATTCATAACATATTCATACGACCTAGACACTCACATAATCAGCTGTTGGTAAATGCTAGGTACAGCATTGCGAGCTGTGGTGGGCGAAGTTAAATATAGTATAGTTGGATGGGGTTTTACAAAGATTGGGGGTTTGATTCAAAGACCTGAGACAAATAATACGGAAAGTGTCGCGATTTTGACGAAAGATGGTAGTGCTGCTGTTGTTGTTGAAGTGAAATGATGGCCACGGAGGTGATGACGGTGCTGAGGCGATAGAAATAGAGATGGTAGAGGTAGTGGTAGTATTGATGATGCTAATCGGTGGTTTTGGTGGTCGTAGGGCTTATGGTGTAAGACTTCTTTTATAATTTTTGAAGTTCTGACATTAGCGTTTGGATTTGGTGATTTTGGAAAGGGTAGTTACTCTGGTCGGTTGTGGCCTTGTCAGTTGTTGAGTTTTGGTGATAATTGATGTAGTTTTCCTATGGCCATAATGGAAGTGGTGGTGGCGAGGGCAGTTGAGGAGCAAACATTCAAAAAATGACATGCCCATTTGGCAAAAATTGAGTTCTTCTGTTGTTTTTTACCAAGAATTTCATTTGCAAAAAGAAATTTAAGATGTCTTACAATATATGAAGTAGTACTCTATTCGTTGAGTTAAAGGCAGTGTTGAAATCTAACATCTGGGCTTCATTTTTCATTTTTATTAACAAAGTGTGAAGTGACATGTCACGTTTTGAATAAATTCTGTGGTGGCAGCAAAGATTTTGTCGTACTCCATGATAAACTATCTGGGGTCAATGAGGTATCTACCACAATAGTATTAATTATAATTTTAATATAATTATATGTAGCCAAACACGTGTTTCTGAAACACTCTTCCCATCCTCAGTGCTTCTACAATTTTAAGTACATAAACAAATTACACATGTATCAACATCAACCTAAATACAAAATCATATATCAATTAAAACTTGGGTAAGTACTAATTTTAAATAATTATTTTATTGTTCATTAGTTAATATATGGTTTTGAATTTAGATTGATGTCAATACATGTGTAATTTGTTTATGTACTTAAAATTGTAGAAGCACTGAGGATGGGAAGAGTGTTTCAGAAACACGTGTTTGGCTATATATAATTATATTAAAATTATAATTAATACTATAGTGGTAGATACCTCATTGATCCCAGATAGTTTATCACGTTTTGAATGTTTGCTCCTCAGTTGCCAATGGTGGTCATAAGGATAAAAGGGATGACGTGTGCTGCAGCGCCTACTGGAGCGGGGCTGTAGCGGCATTGGCGTTCGTGAGTGCCTCGGAGAGAGCGAGGCCGACTGTGGTGGTCTGTACCGTCGGCCCCGTCGCGTTTTTCTGTCCCGCGCCCGAAGGGATACCGGCAGAAGAGAAAGTCTGTTGCAGAGGGGAAAACAAATGCCACGCGATCCGCCGCAGCCCGCTCCTCGACTCCGTTCCTCGATCGTGCGAGCTCATCTGCCTTTTTCTACTCTGCCGCCGAAACGAGAAAATCGAAAGGTTTGTTTTCCCTTGGTGTTTGCCATCGTTCTAGAGATGCGAAAGAAAAATCCATTTGTCAGAAATCGAATAAAAACTCGCGTTAATTAATTGAAGAAATGGATGATGGAGTTACTGAAGCAAAATGAATATAGAAAATGAAATGTGTGAAAATCGAATAGAGTTTTAGAATTAATAATAAATTGTATCATGTTACAATGACCACGAGCGTACAGCCAATATATCTATAAGATCCCAGAGTTAGATATTTTCAAATCATTAAACATACTCTTTTTTAATGACGTTATATTCCTACATGATTCATTCTTGTATGAATTTTTCAGCAGTTCTGTAAGAATCATTTCAGAATTGTAAGGTTTATCGATAGATGCATGAAATGTTTTCACGTTGTACGTCGTGCGTAACATCGTTGGTAAATGAATTTTATAAAAATTAAGATTTCAGACGGAGCGTTTAGTAAAACTTATTTAATTTAAGAATAATTTCATTTATCACTCAAATTATAAGTGGAAATCATTGAAGTACCAAGGTAGCGTATAGACATAATGGAGTTACTGAAGTTATATTCATCATTGTGAGCACTTCCAGGTAAATATTAATTAAGAAATGTCAAATACAAAAATGTAATGAAATAAAATTAGGATTCTTGTTAGTTCTTTTATAAAATTGCTTATCGGATGTAAATTGACATCTAATCACATTTATCAGTTGGACGTGTGATTATTTTGGGTTAAAATTGATGTCAGTTTTATGCGTTGTGTTATTTACGTGCAGACTATTTTTGTAACAATGTCACTATTTGTTATATTAATTATGTGTGAAGAACTTGACCTTTATTAATTTTAGTTACGATTCCTAACTCGCTGATGAACTTTTTTGCCTCGGGGACCGATCTCCATCATTAGTATTTGACTGCTATCACTTCAGCGTTTGTGACATTCCCTTATCGCATGCATCTCCATTTCAATCAGCCTCATCGACACTGATGAATGAAGAGCCATGACATGACAGTCCTCGCGAACGCTTTGAAGAATAATGTGTTAGAACATTGTAACGAATCAAAATATGTGTTTGTAGCTTCCAAGTACGCAACCAGTTTGGGAAGCAACCCAACACTTTATAGCATGTTCTGTTTTATTGCGTTGGCATTCTGTTTTGAAAGTACTTTTTCAATGGAGGCGTCAATGATCGTTAAGTTTTTAAAATGTAGAGCGTAATTTTCAATGAAAAATGTGAGCATATCGCTTTAATTTTACGCGATCTCTTTAATTCCTGGGCGCACGCGGTCTGTCCTTAGCATGAGGAGCTCTTGGCTACTGTCCACATTATAAAGTGGCTTATAATAGCTGCAATACATTGGCGACCTTCTGAATGGGTAGTTAAAGGTTCATTTGCAACTTTGAATTATGGAAGGGCTCTCCAACTACAGAAATTTGTGAATGGCGAATAATAAAATGAAATATAAATGGTTTGAGTTTATAAGATGATGAAAATTTACTGGATTGAAAGAAAATACGCGCTTTTCTGTTACACTCACAGCAATAATATGGAGATATATTTTATTATGGAGTCATGGAGAAAAAAAAAAGAATGTTTGATATTTATTATTCTAAAGCATATCCAATTATTATTTTTTAAATTACCTAATTCGTTTCGAATGTATCTCTTGGTAAGTGCCCAATGAATTATTTTTCATTTTGCACTATTCTGCAATTCTGTAGTTCATTTTTGCAATTGTAAAATACTATAACTTTGGTTAGTATTGGTCATCTATGCTTTATAAATGAGTATCACAGAAGAACAAGTGATTGTCACTGTGAAGAACAAATTGATAAATACAAGAATGTTTTTTTAACTTAAAATATTTTTATCCAAAATTATCATTGCGTAATGCAAATCCTCCGGCTTATCACCGTAGAACAAAATTTTTGAGAAGACTTTGAGAATGTTTCTGATCATAATGACGTGGTCGGAAAAATTTTGAGTAAATATAGTCGAAGCTCTATGTATTTCTTCCATATGAATCGGAGTCACCCCTTCGTTATGAAGGTAATAGATCTTTCAGTCCTTACGACCTGAGGTTTCGTCAAATTAACAAGTCAGTTAAAAATCTCATTTTTGTTTGTAATATTTGGGTCTTTGGATTTGGTTGGTAGGTTAGTGATTCCGGGCGCGTCAACAGCTTAGGTAATTAGTCCGTAAGTGTAGTGCATGTTTTTCCCTCGGAAGATAGCAGTGATCTTCCCCCGCTGGATGGCGAGAGCCGGCGCCGACCTATCGTCGGCTAGCGGGGTTTCTCCCTAACCAGGACTCTCCTACCAGCGGAGCACTGTCCCAGCCGGGACAAGCTCTAAGCTCCCGACCGGTCTCCCGTAATATGTGGTAGTGTAATGCATATTAGTGTAAGTGTGTGTGTAAGGGGAGAGGATAGGACAAGGAAGAGGAAGGAAAGATCGCGCGCGGTCCGTGGCCCGTTTGTTCGGGTACTGCTGCGGCATTCGCCTGATGTTAATCGGACAAACCACAGAAAACTGCCGATCAGAGCAGCCGGCCGCTAGAATTCTCCTCCAGACAGCGACTGAATTCGACCTAGGTGAAATGCTAGTGCCGAAAATGCTGCCGCCGTCAGGACTCGAACCTAGGACTTCCCAGTCAGAGGAGCTGCAGTGACATCAGTAGATGCACTAAGCTACCGCTCCCAGTTTGGGTCCTTGGAGATTGACCTCACTGATCAAACCGCAACATGATCTAAAATTATAGGAATTTTTGCCACCGTTTAGACTCAAGCTTTGTGGCAAGATTTTAACTGCTAATTTGCTGGCAGGGAGTGCCAAAACAAGTCGCTGCTTAAGGTTGCTTAAGAAGTTGCTAGGATTAGGAAATATGCGATCGCACATCTGACAATGACGGAAATTGTCACTCGTTCCCATACCCTATTGCTATGAATTTGGGTAAGCATAACATGCATACTCTGGCTAGTCGGTAAAACAAATTCTTCTCTTCTCTCAAAAACTCTCTTCTACACAACTCCGAGCCAAATAAAAACTATGAGTTGTCAGATCGGCAAACAACGTCACCAAATATTTTAAAATTTTATACGATAGATTAGAAGTTACATACTTTTTTACTTTCTCGCCCTTAAGAAGGTGCTTCGTAAGAAGAGAAAGTTGTGTAATCGTGCACCGGAAAACAGTGATTTTTTTCAATTACGTATGTTTAATAGCATAGGTAAATGCTAAGGTATTGGTAGTATGTAAAGGTTAGCATGGGTAAATACGCTTTTTTAAGAAACGTGAAATGTCGGTTATAATTATTTCCACCCGAATGCCTCAATTGCAATTATATAAATGTAAATATTTAAATGTTTAGGTGGCAGAGCAGGCCTTACGGTCTGAGGCTCGTCAGAAATAGAAGTTATTGTTACTATAATAATAATAATAATAATAATAATAATAATAATTATTATTATTATTATTATTATTATTATTATTATTACATTTTCACACAAATTATTGGTCTTACTTAGCTACCACACAGATAAAACAGCCAAGCATAGTAACTGATTTTTAACCAACAATTTTTTACAACATTCTATAATTAATGCAATACAATATAAAATATCAAAATCAAAATTAAAATTAAAAAATAACAGCTAAATTTGAAAACTTCACAATCCCACATGCCCTCCCATGAACCTCCTGACCAATGAGTACGTACTGATGATGACTGATTTTTGAAGAACGATGATAGTACTCTTGTCTATACCTATGTCGTCTAACGATCTTTTAAGGAGTTATCAAAGCATAACGTCCAAATTCTTAATTCGTATTATAAATTAGGTAGTACATCAATAACCAAAATTCTTATATGGACAACAAATACATGCATATTTATGTGTACAATTCAGAAACATATTTACATTGACCTAGATTACGTAGAACATGAAATCTTCCATTACTTCCCCGAAACTTCCTGACCAATGAGCACGTACTGAGTAAAACATATTTCTGGAGACTCATGACGGTACTCTTGTTAATTCTAAGTATTTCTAGCGAGTACTTTAAGGTCTTCGAAATGATGCCTGTTGCTGAAAGAAGCACAGTAACGGTCTTTGTTTCTAGGATATTCCCCTGGTCTTTCACGATACGTGTCAATTCTTGGTGTTTCTGGATCTTCTCCTGATACACTGTCCTAAGATTGCTTGTATCGACGACTGCCATATCCACAAACCATACCTTTTCTTGTTCAGCTACTATTATTATTATTATTATTATTATTATTATTATTATTATTATTATTATTATTATTATTATTATTTGAAGACATCCACCTGAAATGGCTGAATTATACATTTAGCAAGACGTACGGCATCCACCACTCACTGGACCTTTCTCCGCTTGAAAACTTTGGAAGTTCGTTTTATTTTTGCCGCAGAGTATGTGGCGAAGACATGTTTCTTTCCTTTTGAACCACCATTCGCGGGCCCTGACAATTGTCGCAGTAGCGATAAGCCTCTTTCGCAAGACCACGAAAACGGAGCCCGGACGGGGGTGACCGCTTGAAGAAAAGCGCAGATAAGAGTCGTGATAAGAGCTGAGTTAAGAGAGCAGGCCGCTTACCCACGCGCGCTGCAGGATGTAGCGTGAATGACGCCGCCGAAGACAGTAGCACCTAGGTCAGCCGTGTCAAACCGCGCCCGCACGAGCTACTTGCCCGCCTGGGGAGCCCACGAGCCCCTTCCGCTCCTGCGAGCGCGGGTAACCTCCCCTGAATTCACTCTCATTTCAAACCCCCAAAACTTCTGAAAGGGGTATACTACTCGCGCAACTTTTCTTGAACCTGATGACCTTGCTTTCCCCTCCCTTGAGCAATAAACAGTTGAAGGCAAAAGCTCGCAGCGAGCACTGATGACAACATTCCAAGCATTACAACTTCGTTGGCGCGAAACAGAATCTAGTCAAAGCTAGTTGCTTTCATAGTCGAGAACTTCTGTTCAGCTTTCTTACCACTATCTACAGAAACGGCTGAGGCAGGTCCAGGTCCTTCAAGGATGACGCCTAACACTCCTTTTTACTGCCCCTGCTGTTGCCTAACCAGAGCAATGACTTGGCCGCACACGTAGCATGTTTGACTTTGACTTTCGAGAGGCTGGCATTACTGTAAATACTCTAGTGGCCGACTTTGTAACTAATACCCCAACTCCGCCCGTATTTCTTCAGTCCATCGTTCAAGAAAAGTTGCGCAAGTAGTACACTTGCAAGCCGAAGCGGAGCGAGGCATGGCATAGTAACACCATAGGAAAAGGTGTTTGCGAAATTTGTTCCATCAAACATTCAAGACTTGAATGTTGGTTATATTTTTTACAATTAATTGCTATTTTATGTTCATTTTCTTTTTAAATTCAGTCTTGTGTAAACATTTTTGCTAAGAAGCAAGAGGATGTTTGAAAGGCGGATGGCGGATTCTTTCTATTTTCGTTTTGCGTTATATTTTATTAAATAATTCAGTATTAGTGACCATAGGAATGTGAAATATTATATTGTAAATAAATATCTATAAGTTAACTTTTCTCACTAACGGAATACAAGTTCCTTTAACAGAGAGTGAAAGATTTGTTAAAGATTCAAATCTGATTGTAGGAAGTGAATGTAATCACTGACCTATTAAGTAAATATATTACGACATCAAGATACTGCGACCCACCCCTCCGCCGGCTAGCTCAGAATGGGTTTTCATGGTGGGCGCAAAATAAAAAAATACAATTAGAATAGCGGGGATCAGGGTCATGTGGGCCGTTGTGGATTGAATGCACTTACACAGAAACTCAAGTCGAATCACTTTCCACTTACTTAAGTATATTCTAATTAAATTGCTGTTACAGTAAATGAACATAAACACTTTACATATACAAGAATTTTGTCTTGCTGAAAAAAAGAAAACAACTTACACTCTTAATAATTAACTACACTGTTTCCTTTCTCTCATTTAAATCAATTTCAAAGAATACTTAAAACTTTGCCTAATCATTCCAGTCGTAAATTTCCTAGCAACTTTACAATTAGCTAAGTTTTTCTTGAAAGAAAAATTGCACAGAATATCGGTATAAAGAACCTGTACTTTCTTTCCGAAACAAATTATTCCTTCTAATATCTACAAATTGTTCAAGTTGCACGACCTTAGTGTCTTCTTAGAGAAATCTGCGGCGTCGACTCTTACGACGTCCTTGTCCTTGCAGCTCGGTCGGGAGCAAAGCCGCCCCTCTGCACAAGTACCGTTGTTCAACTCACGATGTGGCCTCCGTCTCGTTTTCCGTTGATACTCTTTTCGTACTTTTATTTAACGTTTTCTCAATAGAATGTCTATTGTATAAGAAGAACTGCTGAAAGTTTCATGCTATTCACACTCCTCTCTCTTACAAAGATTTTAAATGCGTCTTAAACCTTGGGTTAGCGGTAGCTTTTATCAGATGCAGTCAACGTGATGTCAATGTTACTTCAGAAAAGAAAGCTTTCTTTCTCCCGACTACCGGTGTCATACTCTACCCGCTCTCTTACGGATATAGTAGTTTCCATTTTCTATGCGCGTTGGCGCGCTTTCAAACAGCTTATCTTATTCTTGAATATTGATGTGCTCCGTTTTCCTCGGCAAAACGGTCACAATACTTTCAATTTAAAATGTTTAATATAACTCTCAACTGGCAATTAAAAGCCTGACTGACGAATTCAGTCGCTGTCTGGAGGAGAATTCTAGCGGCCGGCTGCTCTGATCGGTAGTTTTCCGTGGTTTCTCCGATCAACACCAGGCGAATGCCGGAGCAGTACCCTACCAAACGGGCCACGGACCGCGCGCGATCTGTCCTTCCTCTTCCTTGTCCTATCCTCTCCTCTTACACACACACTTACACTAACATGCATTACACTACCACATATTCCGGGAGACCAGTCGGGAGCTTAGAGCTTGTCCCGGCTGGGGCGGTGCCCCGCTGGTGGGAGAGTCCTGGTCCTAGGGGGAACCCCGCTAACCGACGGTAGGTCGGCGCCGGATCTCGCCATCCAGTGGGGGGGAGATCACCGCCGTCTCCTGAAGAACAAGAAAACATGCACTACACTATCGAGACTAATAACCAAAGCAGTTGATGCGCCCGGAAACACGAAAAAATCAATCAATCAATCAAAACTACCCCTCACATTAAAGCGAATGCAGGAGCATCATCCTCGTCAGCGTGTGGGCGATCGCAGGGCTAACGCGGCGGAGGCCTTGGAGACGGCAGCAGGGACACGGCCGGCCGGAAACCTCATCGTGTATGACAGGCCGCAGGGGGCGTCGGCGGGCGGCGAACCGAGGGCCGCGGCCGCGAGGGACCGCCCACGCGCCCGCTCACACTCCTCGCGAGGAGGTCCCTGGGGGCGGGCCTCCCGAACGCCCGCCCCCACTCGCGCCCCTGCCCGCCCCTCCGGACACGGCGCAGTAAATCTTCAATCCGCGAGCGCCCGGAAACGGCCTGATTTATTCCCTTGCGTCGCCGCCCCCGCCCCCGCCCCCGCCCCGCCGCCCCTGGCGCCGAGGCTGCCGACTGTCCAGTTGCCCCATGTCCCCACACGCTGGACCGCCCACGGCCCCCGGCGCGCCTTAACCTTCTGCATTGGCCTCGCCTTGCTGCGCCTTGCTGGCCTTCCCTTTCTACATGTGCTTCTCGTGTTCGCGACCCCCTGGTTTGTCACTCCAACATCTCCACATTCAGCCAACCCTTTAGTATGTCTGATCCTATTGCTCTGGCTCTGGTCTGAATCCTTCCGTCGTGTCGGGCCCTTCTTTTGTATTGTAATTTCTTACTTCCATAACCTTTCATTTTTCTATTTGTAATTCTTTTCTTCTCATTTTTTTACCTTTTCACTTCAACTCTGGCTTTTTTCACTTCTTCTCTGACCTTTCTCACTTCATCTTTGACCTTTCTCACTTCATCTTTGACCTTTTTCACTTCATCTCAGACCTTTTCACTTCGGCTCTTACCTTTTCCGCTCCATCTCTGACCCTTTTTTATTCCGTTTCTGATTTTTTTCTCTCCATTTCTGATCTTTTTCTCTCCATTTCTGATCTTTTTCTCTCCCTTTCTGATCTTTTTCTCTCCCTTTATGATCTTTTTCTCTCCCTTTCTGATCTTTTTCTCACCCTTTCTGATCTTTTTCTCTCCATTTCTGATCTTTTTCTCTCCATTTCTGATCTTTTTCTCTTCATCTCTAACATTTTTCACTGAATTTCTAGTAAATTTTGGTGTAATACAGTGCGCTAGGAAAGTGTTTTTGTAGCAAAACGTATCAGAGCTTCCTATTAAAAACGGCATTTGTGTTGGTAGCAACCACATCATTGGGAAACAAGTGAAGGGGACAATACTTCTAGCTTCTAATATGATTGTAGTGAGTACACAATTTACGTTTTCAAGCCGAAGCTCATACTACAACATACTGTTTGCTGTACACAGCATGGTACCACCGCGGAGAGACTTTCCTGGCGCACTGTATTTTGGAATAATACTTTTCTTTTAAGTGATCCATCACTTTTTGTTACCCGCTGCTTTTCTTTATCTGCGATTTATTTTTCGTATTGTGCTAGGTTTTTTTTCTTTTGGCGTTTCTAATATTAGATTTTATGTTTAATAAGACTGGTCCCTTTCAGTTGTCATACACCATTATCTGTCTCTCTTCCCTTCTCGTTCATTGGCGCAATTTCTACACTTGTTTGCTTTTTATAATTAGTCTTTCTTGTACTTCCTTCATTTTGCTCTACCCTTCTGGCCTCCTATGTGTTCATTCTTTCGCATTTTTAATCGTTTCCCACCCCCACCCCCCACTCCTTTGGTTCTCTTCTCTTCTGTTATTCCCAATAGTGTTTCCTTCCAACCAAATCTATTTTCCGCAGGCGTCCCCGTTCACCCTCATTCTATCTTCCCCTGTCATTTCCATTAGTTTCCCTTCACGGCATTTGGGAGTTCTTGCCCGACAGTCGCCTTCGTCTTGGCGATCATGTGTGTCTATCAGCGGTGTCATTTCCACTCTCGTAGCGGTGCTCTGGAGAGCGCCCCTCGTCCTCCAAGTGCCAGCCCATTTTCAAGCCCTCCGGCTGCCAGCGCCTCAGTCGCTGTCGTCGCTGGCACGAAGACACTTTTTGAGATCGACGCCGTCTCGAGTTCTGGCTGTTCTGAGTCTTCACTCTATGAGGTCGAGCCTTATATTCTAGAATCACATTCTCTCGCAATTGAATCAGACCCGAGACATGCATTGATTAAGAAACCTCTTATACCGGCTTTCATTAATTCTATGGGAATATTTCGACGCCGACACATTGCTTTCCGCCTATTTTCTTTATGGAATGACTCACTTTGCTCTCTGTTTTCACCAATACGGTTTCCGCCCTGTTTTCTCCTTAGTTTTTTACCTTTAATTTTTGTTAATATCCAATTTATAGTTTTTAATATTTGTTTTATGTACTCTTTATCAAACTACTTTCTCTACCCCACTCTAAACTTTTCTTTTTTATCTCTATGTTGTTCGTGCACTCTCCATTTCTCATCTCTCTGGTTTTCTTCCCCTCACCCTTTATCTTCCCTTTCCTTCCAACCATTATCTTCCTTTCCCTCCCCTTCTTTACCTTTACTATTCTTTCTCCTTCCCTTTTTACTCCATTGTTGGATCTTTTCTTTTATTCCTTGTTCACTTCGCCACTTTTATCTTCCCTCACCTCCTCTTTCTCGTCTTTCATCTTATTTTTTCTGCTCTCTCTCTCCCTCTCCTTCTCTCCCTCTCCTCTCTCCCTGTCCCTTTTCCGCATTTACCGTTTCTATATTCTCTCTATTCCACGCCATTCTGTGCATCTTCTGACATTTCTTGTAATTTCCATTAGTTTCGCGTCGTACTATTTCAGAGCCACTTTAGTGGCGATCGTGTGGTCATGAACGGCGTCATTTCCGCGCGCGCAGCGGTGTTCAGCGCCGTCCTCGCCCTCAAGTGGCCGCCGCCGCGCTGCAACGGATCGTTCGTCGCCGTTGCATCCGCCAGTCCCTAAGCTCCAGTCGTCACGATACCCAACATCACGGCACCCACCCCTCTCTCTTTTTCCGATTCTTCCCGCTTTTTTGCCTCCTATTTCTGTCCCCCTCAAACCCATCTCCCACCTCCTCTCTCATCTCACCATCCTCTGCCCACAACCTTACATCGCCGTTACATCGCTGTGACGCGGCCGCCACGTTAGCTGGTTCATGCGATGACGGGCGAGGCAGGGGGCGAGGCAGGGGGCGAGGCAGGGGGCGAGGCAGGGAGCGAGGCAGGGAGCGAGACAGGGCGCGAGGCAGGGGGCGAGGCAGGGGGCGAGGCAGGGGGCGAGGCAGGGGGCGAGGCAGGGAGCGAGGCAGGGAGCGAGACAGGGGGCGTGGCAGGGGGCGAGGCAGGGGGCGAGGCAGGGGGCGTGGCAGGGGGCGTGGCAGGGGGCGAGGCAGGGGGCGAGGCAGGGGGCGAGGCAGGGGGCGAGGCAGGGGGCGAGGCAGGGGGCGAGGCAGGGGGCGAGACAGGGGGCGAGGCAGGGGGCGAGGCAGGGGACGTGGCAAGGGGCGAGGCAAGGGTGCGGTGGGGACGCGGAGCCGTCGTCGTGGCCAGTGGCCCGTCAGCGCTCGCCCACGCGACACGCGGTGGACCTTCGTCTCCGAAATGAAATAGGATCCATCGGAGGAGTGCTTTATTTAGTGTAGGGCCCCGAGGACACCTTATATCCGCTTCTTGAGCTGCGCGGACGGTCTTACATGTTCCATTCCACAGCAGTTTGCAAAACAGCTTGTAGATAAGGCAATTGTACTTCTGGCTGACGATATTCACAAACAAAACGAAATAAATAGTAAAACGTGTGTTTAAACGAAGAAAAAAAAATCTTGAAAAAACATCAAACTAAAAGAACTATAAAAATGTTTCCATAACTTTTTGAGAATTGTTTCTGGATCTCGCGTAGAAACGAAGATTTTGAAGGTCATTATTTATTTCTTTTGTATGTAATACGCTATAAAAATGATATTTCTGAGCAATTTTGAACAAGTTATTTACTCCGTAACCAGTAAATATCTGCCGATTAACGGAGAAATACCACTCAATTACCTGAGTTACGGAACACAATTAAATAAAATAAGTAAAAATTTGAGATTAATCTAGTAAAATATATCACCAGATACTGCAAAAAGCTGAAAAAATTTAAGTCCTTAAAATTGCATTGTAGGTTTCGTAATGGGGACCAAAAGTCATGTTTCTTATGTTATAATTTCTGTGTGTTGATTTGACTGTTATATTGTTTTATTTATAGTTTGTTATAACTAAAACTCTTGAATACAAATTTATAGATGCTTCTAAAATTCTAAAAAATTTAGGTGCATCGAAAAATATTATTTTTGCCACAGCGTGTACAATACGATAAAATTATTGCTTAACTGATTTAAATTTTTTAAATTTTGTGGAATGGTGCCCCACATCTAAAATATTCTTTGCAAAAAGATGCAAAACTGAATGTTGAAAATTTATTATCATTCCTTTTCAACTGTTTAACGTTTTTGTAATCTCTGCACAAAAAGAAGTGCCCGCATTGCATTTCTTCCCAGTACGTCACACATACTTTGTAATGGTTTTCTATGTCAAATTAAAAATAAATGAAATATTTTAAATTAAAAATTCAGCTTCTCCTGAGAGGAAGCATGCCGGATTACTCTGAAAGAATACCTTGAAGAAAAGAATGATAGACCCTAAGTGGAACAGAATTCCGAACATTTACTAATCTAGAGATAATATTTAATCGATAATGAATTTAATTCGTATGATTGGAGAGGTACACAGTCCGTTTAGTCTGGAAATTAATTATTAATAGGCAGAGAAATACTATATTTTAGTCAATATTTTTAAAATTTATTTTTATATTTAAACAATTAGGAGAAAAATTGTATTGGGAATCAAGGACAAAGCACGAATTTTCTGTAAATGCATTGTATGGGTGTGGAAGATATTAACATATGAAACCGTTCATTATTTTATTTGCACATTTCGAATCTTGCCATCTTGTAGTACTACCATAGAGAATTCATCTCCCACCAATAAACACTGAATATCTCTTCTATAGAAATTATAATACTACGTTAATTTAACTGAAGTCTTTGAGAATTCGTCCACCTCTCTTAGTTTTTACCAATCGCTTACGCAATTTTGGACGCGTGCCCAAGAATTCACGTCACCTAGTAATGCTTTCTCCCGTAATAACCTCCCCGTCTATTGGTTTCTTCGGTGAGTTGATAAATGTTTTTCAATGCTAAACAACCTTGGAGGTCTCCGTTTGCTGCACGTGTGTTTACACTGGTGAGAGATCACTTAAGCCACAAATCTTGGCTCCTCTCCAACCGTAAGTATTACTTGTCCAAGATTTCCTAGCCTCTCGCCACGAGAACAACTGCTTTCCTGTCTCATCAGAAGAATAAAGAAGTTGAGAAAGCACACATTATAAGGAATGTGGAATTTCAGTATATTTAATTCAATTGATTTGAGATTGTAGTATAATTTGTTGAATATAATAATATTGGTTATAAAGACGAGAGAAAGAAAGAACGCTTTAATTGCTACAAGATGAAGCCCTGAGATCACACCACTATAAGAAACTGTAAAAATATCCAATGCCCAAGCACATTTTGCGACTAATCACATGAACTTGGTGAAATACATGTTAAAAATTGTGTTCATAATGTCCGTTCAATATAAACGTTCTTATCCTCCCGTTGGAACTTCACACATTCAAAAACTAGAGACTGCTATTAAAAGCATCTCATTCCATTTGTGAAGGTGTGGCTTGTGTTTTCACCATATTAGAGGTGGGAATAAGCTCTATTTGAACTAAATCCCTATAAGAGTTTATGAAAAATCCACAAAATAGCAACAATACAATGATAATTTAATAAATATTGGAAAAGAAACTTTCTTGGTAGCCGAAGACTGTCATGTAAGTTTATTTTATTTCCTTACTATTTTGGTTCAGTGAGTTGTGACATTCCACAGTTAATACATATGCTCAGGGGTGACAAGAGTGGTGAGACAGCTAGGGCAACTTGCCTTAAGCCTCGATTTAATTGGGGCTCCGAATTTTTTTCATTCAAAGGAAACAAAAGTTATAAATTATCCCTTATCCAAATTTGATTCTATAAGTTATTTCTGACAGATTAAAATATTAATTCTGTTTGTGAATTCTGACAGGAGAGAATGTTTTGTTTGGAATGAGGGGTTTCTGTGGATCCACTGTCCCAAGCCCTGTTTTCTCCGGAGTCTCTGCGTTTTCTGCTCATCTTTTTTGCAAATTTCAAGGTGATCATTCAAACACACTATGGCCATCTTAGGCTGGCAGTCCACCGCACCTGGCGAAAGTTGGTCTGCCAACCAGACCGCATCTGCCCCTCTGCGTCACTGCCTCATTTCCATCATCACAGGCACCCTCAGTGGAATTTCAGATCGCTAACCCCATGTCTCGCCGGACATCAACAGAATCGATGACGTCATTATGACGTCCGGTGCTCCGACCAAGCGTTTGCAAGGCATTCGAAAATAGACGCTCCTGCTAGGATACACAGAGAGTAACTGAAAACTCGGAAGTGTTGAGTAAACTGTCCGCAAATCGATTTCTCTTCCATAGGTTTATTGTTTCTCCGTGGCGCTCCCCTTGCCGCAAGTATCCGCTGCTTCTCTTAATAGATTGCAGATGGCGCTACCACTTCGATGGCCGGCAATGCAGGCTAGTGGCCTGTGGAAAGAACTGGCTACTGTGTTTTTTCCGCTGATGTGGATATTCCGTGAAACGATTCAATATTTGTATCTACGTTTTCGCTTTTGTTAAAACGATTCGTAGAATGTTTTATACGAATCGTTCGTTTACGATTGGATGCGAAAAAAAGAGTGTTTACACATATCGAAATCGCAAAGAAAATGTTTCGATGTGGTGAGAGATAAATCAAACTAAATTTAGAAGGTTTTTTAAAATGTTATTTTACGCCAAAAACAGTTAAAAACTGTGTGTGGCATGCTATGGAGAGAAGTGTATTCTGTGCACGTTTTCTTAATTATGGAATTCCTACCCTAAATCATATAAAATTTGAATTATAAGTCCAGAAAGAATAGAGTGTTTTTGGCAAGAATTGTTAACAAACTATTCGCTTCGACATAATTATTCCTCATCCCTCATCATGTCATTCGTGAAGGAATAATACTTCCTGCCGCAACAACATGGAGAACAATAATTTGAATAACTAAATTTCCCACTGAACTCTAGAAGGATAAGGAATTATGTTTATGTCCAGAAGCAAAACTAGGGGTCATCTCAGCATTTACTCAAGGGATCAAGGAAACTAGACGAAAAACCTGATCGAGATAGTGGTCCTGGACCAAGAAGCTGAGATACAATACTTGTTACAGGTTGTTTAGAATTTTACAATCCAAACGGTAAATAATACATTGAATGTCATTGTTAAAATTAATATTAATATCCTTTTTGAAGCTTGTTATAGTCTAGAATTGTATAAAAACAATTATGCAGCAGAAAGTGTTTTACTTGAGACTTAAACTTTTGTATCAATTTTAATCGTTTAATGTTAAAAAAGTTGAACGTAAAAAAATTAACATGAATTCCCAAGGCACATGTACGTGTATTTATTCACAAATCCATTATTACATTGTGTTCCACATTCTGATAAATTTTTGCTAGTTTTTATTAAATTATATTTCTTACATACGATTGATGACGCCATTCTTTTGGTGACCAAAAGCGCGTACAATACGTTAAATGAGAAAATAGAAAGTCGGCGTAAATATGCTACAATTTACGAATGTTTGCAGTTCAATGTGAAGCAATTTTGATTTGTAAGCTGACAAGCAGCACTGTGAAAAGTCACAGGTGTCTGATCACTGTGACAGGTCAGGCAATGGTGAATTCAATTGTGATCTTTTATAAAATACCAGCGACGTTCTTTCAATCTCGGATGGACTTCAACAAAAACTCAAGAAAAGAGAAAATTACCATTTATTTATTATTACTATTTATTTATTACCAGAAGTGATGTACAAACATGGTTACATTTCTACATAATCGCTGTGATGATTCAGATATTTGTCTTTTCTGTGAATATGCTTTCCAATTCTCTTTTCGTCGAACACTGCAACCAGTGATGTGAGATGGGCCTGAAATTTGCTTTGAAGCTCTAGAAGCTTTAGCCTTCTAACAAATTCTTCAATTCGAGGAAGAAATAAAATTCACTCGCCGGTGAGTCAGACTATACGCCGAATTCTCAAGCACGACCCATCTGTTCCAGATATTGTTTGATTAACCTGACTTACCGGCGAGTGATTTTTCTCTTTCTGAGGATTGGCGTTGTCATGAATGGGAACATCTCCAGAAGAAAGCATTACGCATTTGTTTGAAAGTTTTCATCATACACTCGTTAGTTTTTGAATTTCTGCTGCCCTTATTGAACAAACCGAATTGCACTATGCCTCTCGCACTTGGCTTGAGTGTCAAACGTATAAACCTTGACACGTGTGTACGGTTCAGTTCAAATTGACGAAATAGCGTCGGCATGATTACCAAAAAAAAGCTGTTTACAAGCGCGATCGGAGGTTGAAAAAAACGACTCTCATAGTAGCTGCAAAAATTAGATTCCTCGGTATATTATGTAATAAGTTTGATTACATTTTATATTTATTAATCTAACGATTCTTATCAGCTCTTATATAAGAAAGTAATCAAAATACAGGGGGAGACACGCAACTTTAGCATCTCCTGTAATTTTTCAACGGTTGAAGTTATTGCATTGCCGTTTCCACAAAAATGCATGAGGAAATGGGACTAATTGATGCATGTATTGGTTTCGATTTTATCACTTGTATTTTAAGAGATATTGAGGTATATTTGTGTTTTTGAAATGGAACTATACATATTTTTAGTCTATCATGACGAGAGTAAAAGGGCGAATCTAGTGAGATACAAATTGTCATGTGTTAGATAAGCATTTTTTTAGTAATTTTGATTTTTTGCGACTCTTCCTTAAATTATATTTTAAATGCAACTGTCCACCAACCAAGGTCGCGCAGCGTCTTCCTGCAAGCACGTTGCTTGAAGCGTTACAATATCTGTTGAATACGAGTCGCAAATAATCAAAATTACTCAAGAAAATGCTTATCTAACATGTGACAATATGTACAACATTGGATTCGTCTTTTTACGCTCGTCATAATATACTAAAAAATGTATAGTTCTGTTTGAAAAAAAACCTCAATATCTCGAAAAATACAAGTGATGAAATAAAAATGAATGCATGTGTTAATTACCCTCGTTCCCTCTTGTATTTCCGTGAAGACTTCATTGCAATACCTTCAACCGTTCAGAAGCTGTAGGAGTTGCTGAAGGTACGTGACTCATCCTGTATATCTTTTGCAAGGCTAGTTCTGGAGCGGTCCCGGATCCCCACCTATCCCAAAAGGCTCCTAACAACTGCATCCGCTGACAGCCGTTCGCGTCCCTTTCATCCCTCATTTCCTTGTCCCTTGCTATTCCATGACACCGCATTTCCGCGTTTTCGCAAATGAGACCACGCACATTTCCCTGCTCCGCTATTCCGAGGTTCCGCGTTCCACGGTACCGGCATATTTGTCTCTTCGGGTTCCGAATGTTCCATCGTTGTTGTATTCCCGCAACCGTGAGTGTCTGTGACTTGCGTTCCTGGAACCCATCGTTTCCAATTTTCCAGATCTCATCGCCCTCACATTCACGTTACTTTAGCGCGCATGCCTTCATCTCTCACCATAATATTGCAGCATCTCCGCGCACTTGTTCTTCCGAATTCCCGAATGCCGCACGGGGTCTCCACTGATGTCACGGCGGTTCCTCTGACCGGGAACTCCTAGGTTCGCATCCCGACGGTGGCGGTATTTTCGACGTTAGTAAATAGGTAGATCTAATTCAGTTTAGGCCACAGAGAACAGATGTTGGAAAATTTTCATTTACAAATAGAAAAATAACGGATTGGAATAAGTTACCTGCGACAGCCTTGGAACCCTTTCCTCTAGGTGTTCAAAGATTTAAAAATAAATCAACTAATAGTATTTGTAAACTTTATTTATTTAGTAAGTTGGATTATTATATCAATTATCATTTGATTATTATTGATATTTTTATTGCTATTATTATTGTGTTAATTACTACGAGTATTAAATGCGTTCCTGTTCTAAATATATAATTATATTCGAAGTAGTATTGTATTAAAGTGTGGTGAAGTGCAGTGTAGTGCAGTATAGAAGTAGAAAGAGAAGTTAAGTGAAAGTGAAGTGAAGTGTAATTAAAAAGTCATGTAATCTTGTATTTAATAGTTTAAAATAACTGTGCAGGTCAGCCGTAAAATGTAAATAATGCTATTATTGTTAGCATATTATTATTATTATTATTATTATTATTATTATTATTATTATTATTATTATTATGTCTTTAAATAATTTAAAGTTAATATTAGTAATATGTAAATTGTAGAGTTCTGCCACCAGGTTGTATATACCTACCTGCAGAATAATACATATCTATCTATCTATCTAATTCGGCCGCTGTCTAGAGGAGAACTCTAGCGGCCGGTTGCTCTGATCGCCAGTTTTCCGAGGTCTCTCCAATCAATACCAGGGGAATGTCGGAGCAGCACCGTAACAAACGGGCCACGGACCGCGCGCTATCTTTCCTTCCACATCCTTATTATATCCTAACCACTTACTTACTTACACACACACACACACACACACACACACACACACATATATATATATATATATATATATATATATATATATACATGCACTACACTATCACATATGTCGAGACACCAGTCGGGAGGTTAGAGCTTCCTCTGCTGATGAAAACGTCCGTTGAAAAAACCCGCTAGACGACGGGTAGGTCGGCTCCGAATCTCACCATCTAGCATGGAAATTTCATCTCCGCATCACGAGGGGAAACATGCACGACACTTACGGGACTAATTAACTGAGCCGTTGCCGCGCGCGGAATCACAAATCAATCAATCAACTAATCAACGGGATCCCGCCACACGACGTTCTATCGACCCCGCGCCTCGCGCTTCGCGTTACCCTCGCACACCTTTTGTCTTCTTGCTCCACATTCTCTAACATCTGCGTACATGCGATGCCATGTTCACGCTACCTCATTGCTCTGTGATTCCGCGTCTCCTCAATCTCGTGACTTTCCATCTGGGTGGCTCTCCGCCTCCAAATCCCCACGATCTGTGTTCCCAGGATTCCGTGTTCTAACACCCTGCACTTGGGAAGCACGGCACTTGGGAAGCACGGCACTTGGGAAGCACGGCACTTGGGAAGCACGGCACTTGGGAAGCACGGCACTTGGGAAGCACGGCACTTGGGAAGCACGGCACTTGGGAAGCATGGCACTTGGAAAGCACGGCACTTGGAAAGCACGGCACTTCGGAAGCACGGCACTTGGGAAGCACGGCACTTGGGAAGCACGGCACTTCGGAAGCACGGCACTTGGGAAGCACGGCACTTGGGAAGCACGGCACTTGGGAAGCACGGCACTTGGGAAGCACGGCACTTGGGAAGCACGGCACTTGGGAAGCACGGCACTTGGGAAGCACGGCACTTGGGAAGCACGGCACTTGGGAAGCACGGCACTTGGAAAGCACGGCACTTGGAAAGCACGGCACTTGGGAAGCACGGCACTTGGGAAGCACGGCACTTGGGAAGCACGGCACTTCGGAGACACTGCACTCCGGAGACACTCCCTTGAATTTCTGGGTCCCCTGTCTCTACATGGCGCTCCCTTGCGCTCCCGCCTTCGCGTCGCCGCACGCGCAGCCCGTGTTTGCTTGCGAGCGCAATCTGGAACGCCGAAGCTTTTTTCATTTTCAGTGATTTCGTTCCTTTCGCTTCCCCTGCCATATCCTCCCCATCCGTTTCCGTCCTCTCCACTTTCCTGACTGCTTCAGCGGCGGCTCCCTGGCGTCGATCAATGGTACTTTTCCACGACTTTTCGCTTTCATTTTTCTCACTCTAGACACAGTATAGAATAATTGGTATTTTCTTACATAAAATTCTTCAAATTCTCCCAGTTTAAAAAAAAGTATTGATTTGATTTTTGCTTTTGAAACATACTCATTAATCTGAGATTTTTTTGTATTTTTATTAATTCCTTTCTTTTGTGATGCGTTATAATAGTATCGGAGTCTGTTAAATACTACTCGTGAGAATTCCATTGAGTCTATTATTCAAAACTACTCTCATGTCATCAGAACTACTACTGAAAGTTGCCTGTTTGCATTCATGTTTGATGTGCAGCTGTTGTGCTATTTCATATTCAATGAAGTTCAACTCTATTCACGCGACTGTTTGCTCTCGCCCTCTCTCTCCCACACACTCTCACACTTACTCCTTACTCTCTCTTACTCTCACTTACTCTCTCCCCTCTCTCTCCTCTCACCTGATGGCTGGGATGTGGGGGCGAGGAATGATATTGGACATGCGTAGGTCGTACTATGAAATATAAGGTCATGCATGAAACCGCGAGGTCCCTCTGAGATATCGCTTCGTCTGACTCCTCCACACAGATCCATTCAGCTTGGATGATTCTATCGGCAGAGATGGTAATCGATTCTTCAATCTATCTCAGCTCTTCTTCCCGTCATGGCTCTCAGCTTCAGGAGGGCAAACAAACCTCGCCCACACGGTCAGTGCTACTCCGTGATGGCGTTTCCTGGAGGGCGACCCTGTGCCCTGTATTTTATTAATAAATTAATTATGATTGGAGGAATAGCTACAATAAATAAAAGTTAATTTTGAATTAATGCAATACAACACACTAATGCAAGTATTTAAATTTATCTTTAGTAGACATAAGTACGTAATCCACTTGATAAAGAAACTCACTCATTTCACTAAAGATAGGTGTTAACGGAAATCACACTTATGTGCTAGTAAAAATGTATATTGTCTAACCATCATTTTTAGGCGATTGATATCAGGCAACTGTCTTCTACCACCGTATTGCTACCTCAATTTTTACCTCCAGTTCCTACGTCTTCTCGGCAGCTCGCGCCTTCCAGTTACTGAGTGACCTCCTCCAGGTGCATCGATTGTTTTTCGCCCCGGTTATTCCACTCTCTTCTCTACGGTCGTTTGCGTCACCATGCTTCAAAAGCTTCTGCGCCGTACAAAATCGAATAACAATGCGATGAAACCTGTTTTGCTTCAACCAATAAGATGTCTCTTTATGTATAATGTGTAGACCGTTTATAGACAGAGGTTTATGGAGCTTGAAGAGTCAAGAGAAATGGAATTATAAATGGTCTGATCTGATTACGCAGTTTTTTTTATCGCGCATTGAAAGTTCGAATTTTTCAGAATTTCTCTGCGTCTATTCATTCCATTCCAGCTTGAAATATTTAAAATGTGTCCTTCTATAAGTACTTTCTCTATTTCAAGACTTGTTTGATCAAAATATTGAGATCAGAAAAATTCTAAGATCTTTGTTATTGCTGGAGTTCTTGAAGAAAACGGAAGACACTGACTCTTTAATTTTTCAACTCTCACCAACGTCTTCTGAAATTTTACTTTTCCTCCCATCTACATGGGACTAGATTATATCATCCTGCTCCACCGTTGCTAATATTTCTGTTACATCGTTTCTAACATTTTATGGAACCGCTGTTGTATTTACCAAGCATTTTCATGAGTGCCCATAAGTTCCTATGCAGTTCCTACTGGCCTCATTCCAGCCCGTTTTCATGATTCCATGTTCTTACTTACCCGTTCCCATATCGTTCGCATCCCCATGAACCTCCCTATCTCGTCGGATTCCAGCTTGCTCCATCTGCCGCTACGCCCCCTTTCCTTCTCTTACCCTTCAGGCCAGGCCAGGTCAGTCCCCTCCTTCTGGTATTCCTCAGTCTGTCGACTTCCTTCCCCGCGGCATCTGTCGGGCTCTGCTGTCCTCGCAACCGAGTTCTCACAGCCGAGCAGTAATATCCTGGCCGAGATGTCATCACTCGAGTACTACAAGTGGTCGGCGTTGAGTCAGCTCGCATAAACAACGGACAGACGCAGCCTTCATTTGTCCTTTGTTCGCTGAAGTACCGCTGCCACAAAATTACATCCCCCTCCATTCCCTTTTCTGCTGTTTTTTCACTTTTTGCTTTCAAAAATAATTTTATACATCAAATAACTATAACATTTGTCTAATGTTCTTGCTGCTCTTTTATCACACTTGAGGATAAAAAGCAAAAAACCTCATTCTGTGAATTAGTTCCTTGTCACGCTGGCGTTATAATGTAAATTATTAGAAAATGCATTTTTAGCAATGGAAACGTTTTAAAAAAATGTATAAATGCCCTTAAAGATCAGCACAATTTCATGCGTAAGCGGGGGTCTTAAAAAACTTGGAAGTCAGTGGACGGTTTTGTGCCTTGTCACTGAAGTTACTACATCAAAGGAAATTAATGTTATAATTTTTTGTTTTCACATAGTAGTTTTAATAACATATTTTTTCTAAAATAGGAGCGCGTGTACTTCTTGGAAAAAATTTCTTTTTACTTCCTCGCCTTACAAATGAACTTCATTAGAAGAGAAATTTATTCAATTGTGAGCCGGAAAATGATGAATTTTTAGCAGAAAAACTGTTATTGCCAAGCCCTGGAAACGAAAAAGTGGATAAATTCAGGTGATAATTATAGAAATAATACTCTAACACGTGGTTTAACCAAAATCCATGTTTTGTGGGTTCTTGATACCGAAAATTGATTGACAGAGAAACGTCTGTCTGTCAGTTTTTGGTCAACGCTAAGGCCTACAAATTTCAGTGGATTTTCTTAAAAATTGGTATTCCCCGAACGATCTGAACAAATTCGAGACTGGGATTCTGACGGACATTTTGATTTCTGTGGTTAGATTACACGAAGCCTCAAAACTATTTTCAAAATGTTCTCAAAAATAGCTCAAACTTTTTTGACCAAACTTTGTCGTCGTGTAGCGTAAAGAACACTCAAGAGAATGGTGGTAGTCTCATGTTCGTTGAGATTGTTTGAAAATTAAAAAAAATATGGGAGTCTTCCTACAACTATAATATTGAAGATAGACTTGTTACTTAATTAAATCTGTTCCTTAAAGACGGACCTTCAAGTATATTCAAGTTAAATCTTTCAAAAATATGAATAGTTTTGGTGTAATTTTGCGTTAACATAAGCAAATGAAAAATTGTTTGAAAAATGTTTTTCTCAAAAACCGCTCCATTTTTTCTCCTCTCATATGTAATAATGGACGATAAAAATGTCGTGCTAGTCCCATTTTCAGCTGTCTTTCCTTTTTTTCGAAAATTGTAGAACGTTTCTTTGTATCCGTCTGTGGTCAACACTAAAGCCTAAACGGCTTACCCGATTTTTTTCAAAATTGATATTTCCCGATCTATTTGTACGAAGTCGAGGCTTTGGGAGTTTCAAGGGATATTTTCATTTTTGAGGTTTTCTTAAACAAAGCAGCAGTATATTTTTACGCATCTACCTGAGCCTATACGCCGCGTCTGTAAGTATAAAGACGGTTAGTTAACCCTGAGGAAATGACTTCAGGTCTCGGAGCGGAATTTTTTTTTCTTGTCGAAAACTCTTTTGCCGGTTAAATTAGTAATATAATACATATGTAGCGGAGCAATTAGAAATAATGCAAGAAAGTATGTGCTTTTATAGCTCGACTAGTTTACGTACACTCACAAGTGCCAAATTTGAGAATACATAAAATACACAGTAAATGAATCGGCCAGTGAGTTTGATGGTGATTTACAATCAAATTATAGAAGGAAATTATTATATGATTAAATATTTCAATACCATTTTGGCGGAAACTGAAATCAAATGGTTTTTCAGAAAACATTCTCAATAATATTCTGTATCATTAATAAAGATTCGTATTTAAGTAATATTTTACTAACAAATTAACATTAACATGCGCATAGAGAAAATAAGTATATTAGAAAAATAATCGAGGTAGTTATTAAGAAATTTGAGTTTTCACAACCTAGCTCCAATTATTTTCCTGCCTCATTATCGGCACAACTGAAAAATCTATGATTTTTTTCATATGAATTTTTTTAAAATATCGATTGCATAGGTTTCGAACTGATCAATTACGAGAGAATGAATTGAAGACCATGCGGAATTGCATTAATTGTCAATATTGTAATTAACATTGGATAGGTAAGCATAAGTAATTATTGTGCATTAGTAACTATTTGTTTCAGTAATTATTTATCACAAATAATATTGAATTAATAAGTTTACATCTATATGTTACAGCCTGTAGTAATACATGTTTCGAGGATATTTTCCCATCATCAGTGTTCCGCATCAGAACATTTAAAGGAAACTTAAGATAAAAATCATTTACAAAAATAATAAAATATGAAATAACACAATAAAATATAACATTCACCCAAAAAACGTGAACGTCACTGTTGTGCTTCCGCTGTTGCAAGAAAGATTTTGTGCTCTGGGAGAATAACAGTGCGAGGTGGCGAGCAATCTGCAAGGATATTCAAGAAAGGACTACGCATAACATTAGTTTGATCATTGAGGCAGCAGGTAGATGTGTTTTTACTAATTTTACTAATGATATTATTTAAACTTTTTCCAATATATTTAATTTTTGTTCTCTGCTTTTAAATTGTAATATTTTAACATTGGGGCTCGAGTCGGAAAAGCCTTTTTTTCAATGAGATAAGAAGCGATAGTGTTTATGTTGCAAAATCGGTGCAAACAATTTCTGTTGCAACCTCTGTACTTTAATGTGTTCACTCGGCGCTCTGAGAAAATTTCCTGCCAGTATATTTAATATAGGCAGAATTACTGTCATTGCAACTCAGCATATAAACCCACTTTCTTCTTTCAAATTTCTTTTTCACTACACAATTTCTTTATTACTAAAATTGCTAATTGCCATGTTGCGGTATTTGATGAGATAGTAAATCCCTCAGCTGGTTAAATAATTGGGGGAACCCGGAAATGGGGAAATTCCGGCAAGCGGACTGTACTTCGTTATTTAATAATGTTGGTTCCATAGGGATCTGAATTATTAATGTAATCAAGGATCTTTCCCTCAAGAGATGTAATTTTAAGAAGAAAGCTTGAAACACCAAGAATCCAGAATAAAAGAAGAGGAATAAAGGATTCTAGTCATCAAAAAGCAGGTTTCAGGAGCTTTGCATGTGCCGTTTGTAAATCTGTATCTGGTTTATTACTTCCAGTTGTGTTCCAGAATTCATTGCTAGCAACGAAGGAGGTACAACAGGCGAGAGATTCGCAACCGATAAGAAGCAGGCAAGCCCGTGAGTGCTTTAGACATATCGTATTCATTCGAAGATAAAAGATTATTCGAAAGAATTCTAGATTTTCAATTCTTATTGAAATATAATTCTTATAATCTTATAATTATTTGCGTTGCATTTATTGAGTTTTATGTACATTATTTTCGTAACTAACTGCAGAAGTTATTATAATTCTTTTTATTTTTAGAAAATTGTAGAAGGGATGTAAAATATAGCAAACATTATTTTAGAAATTGATAGAATAATATAATGTAGAAATTGTATCCAATACTATAATTGTACCCAATAGAGATTGCATCCTATAATCTAATTGTACCAAATCTCATAATTTTAGCCTTGTTCAAAACTTTTCGAATGTCTTTTTCCCGCCGGCGTATGTCGATTACGCAACAGAAGGTATTATTCCTCCTACAGCACGTCCGAGCTCATGTAGAGGGAGCGGTAGCTCACTGCATCAACTGATGTCACTGCAGCGCCTCTGACCGGGAGGTCCTAGTTTCGAGTCCTGACGGCGGCAGGATTTTCGACACTAGCTTTTCCGCTAGGTCGAATTCAGTTGCTGTCTGGAGGAGAATTCTAGCGGCCGGCTGCTCTGATCGGTAGTTTTCCGTGGTTTCTCCGATGAACATCAGGCGAATGCCGGAGCAGTACGGGCCACGGACCACGCGCGATTTTTCATTCCTCTTCTATGGTCTCTCCTTTCCCCTCACACACACACACACACACACACACACACACACACACACACACACACACACACACACACTTACACTACCACATATTCCGGGAGACCGGCCGGGAGCTTAGAGCTTGTCCCGGCTGGGGCGCTGCCCCGCTGCTGGGAGAGTCCTGGTTAGGGGGAAACCCCGCTAGCCGACGGTCGGTCGGCGCCGGATCTCGCCATCCAACGGGGGAAGATCACCGCCATCTCCCGAGAACAAACACGAACTATACTTACGGGACTAATGACTAAAACAGTTGACGCGCCTGGAAACACGAAAATATCAAATCAAACGCAGATAGATAGGGTGGGTAATGGAGTGTGCGAGAGATGGATGGAGATGTGGGAGATGGATAGGATGGAAATTAAGTGGGGTACGTAGATCTTTGTCTGGGGTGCTGCTACAGCGCTTGCTTGAAAGTGGAAAGGAATATTCGAAAACCGCCGATCAGAGCAGTTAACTCTAACCCACTCTACAATCCCCATGATTTGCAACATTAGTAGCACGTGTTTGGGATAGAGTATTCAGAATCCGTACTTGTAGCCTGACATAATACTCTACGAGCAGTAATAATCACGTTTTGGTGATTGTGCATAAGGTCGGACAAGTGTAGCTTGTGGCCTATCGCAATTAGTTGTGCGTGGAAGAAGGGGACCAGGCCACACCTCGATGGCTGGGACGCTGCCAATCGCAACCTTTTACGACGGGCTTCTGCTCTTATGAGAATTCTCACAAGTTGCCCAGAAAGTGCAAAAATTACGGTTAGGATTTCAGATTCATGGTGCGCTAGAAGTGTACACCCTTCTCCAATAGCAACACACACACACACACACACACACACACACACACACACACACACACCTTATGCGGTATTCAAATCCACAGCCTGGGAGTCACGCGCGCTTAAACGTAAATGCCCAAACCACTGGGTTACCCACAAGGGTCAAAAATAAAATAAGAGTTGAAAAGTGAAACTTGATGATTAGGATAGCCCCACAATAAATATCAATGTTCAAACTCGAGACTCTGCGAATTGAGACTGATAAGGTGCGTTCCCTTTACCAAACTCGCTTCAAAGTTGGGCTTTGGATGCTAGAATATTTCCATGACAATTTTATTCCAATCCAATTAAACTTAACCGTTGAGCAACTGTGGACCGTTACTCATCTTTACAAGCCTACATTAATCAACCCTTTTACTTGATCCAGTTTTTAATCGTACTAGTCTGCAAAATTATACTTTTGCTGAATTATAAAATGAACACAGATTGTCTTTATCACGTACATTTTTTGAAGAAAGTGAAGTAAAATGTTTATAGTCGTAACATTTATACTAAAGAAATTTAAAATATTCGACATATCTGAAAGATACGTTATCTTGAGTTTGATAGTTTCCTCAACAATTTTGCTTCAAAAATGTCCTTTTGGAGTGTCCAGCAGTAATCTGCCATACATTGTGGCTCCACTGTCCTTGAAAGCTTTTTTCCTTCGAAATGTTTTGGTGCCAGTTCTCCCCCTTGTTCATCTCTTACGCCCCCACGTTTTCGGGAACGAAATTCAAGCGTACGTGAAAGAAGTTAATCTTAAGAGACATTACAGTGTAACTCTTGTATGATTTCTGTAAGTAGTTTCCTATGTATTTCAAATTTCTTTTTGCCTAAAAGTTCGACTAATTTCTTGGAAAATTAAAATACTATGAAACCATACGAACGTTTGTCTGTAGCAAAACTTGTAGTGTGTATCAGTATAACTGATAATTTTGAATCCAGTCTCGGCATCCGGTTGTGAAATCATTGCCTTGGTATATTACCGTTGTCTGAGGGATGCCAATACTTGAGGCTGATTTCATAGCCCTATTGTTTGGCGTCTGGGGTGATTGCTGCACTAGAGCGGTCTTTGAACATTTACCGCTTCTAGTTAACGACACAAGACTGATATAGCGCGTATCTTGCCGAGAATATTCCAGAGACATTCACGGGTTCTTTAACGTGCTGCAATGACGCCACGCCATGGCGTAGATGTTCGCGCCTCAAAATTCCATCGACATCAACCGGATTTGAATCCGCGCCTCGAAGCTCATGAAACTACTATAATAATCGTCACACAATCGAGCTCGGCCGATAATTACCAACAGCGCGACTAGATTCGAGGAGGTTTGCAGCGCAAACGGCTGCCTGTTGTGGACGGAGAGTGTTCGATTGTTGTCGTTCCTGCTCGGGGCCATCACGAGCTAATTGCCTCCTTTTATCGCTGTTTCATGGAGGCAGCCCTTGCGCCTTGAGGAGAGGACAGACCAAACAGGGGAAGGAGAGGTCGTTGAGCACGGTCGACCGCGAGTGACCAAAAGGTTGCACTTTGATGTGGCAACGCCTTCATGTTGTCCACTTAAGTGGACATGGAAAACCATTCAAATGACTGCTTCTAGAACTAGCGATATTTACATTTAAGTTTAGTTCCTAATGTTAATGTATAATCATGCGTGTTTCTTATTATTGTCTATGTTTTAGTCAAAGAAAAGAAAGACTTCTTAAAACAAAAAGTGTGAAGTTACGAAAAATCTTGGTAAACACATTTTTTTGGGCTTAAACTGGCGGATTGCGACGGAGACGGCTTGGATTTATTTATTAAATACGTAGTTACTTATTTTATTTGTTATATTCGTGTTTCATAATTAGAGAACAGTGCATGCTTTTGAGTTATTCATCCGAACTTGGTTTCATAAACTTTAAAATTCATTTTCATTCTTTACGTTATTTTCGCTGATTTTAGGGCGTTTTTCTATCATTTTAAGATCACTTTATTGATCACTTTTGGCGGTGTTTTAAATTATCAAAACCCGCTCCTCACTACTGTACTCAAAATTGTGAGACTGTTGTTCTTTCTGTCCTTCATTCTCAGCAATTATTTAATATGTAATGGACTGAAAGTTTCCTATAAAGAAGCAAAACCAACTGAACCGTCCCAAGGCGACATGAATCTAAATTCAATGCGAAATTAACTAGAAAACGTGAAGAATATGGATTCCAACATCTTCGTGCACAGAAATGAAAATGAATGTATGCAATGTTCCCAGTTCCAATTTTATGGGGACAAATGTCTCATGTACTCAGAACTACTCTCAGCTTATATGAAATAAATAAGTTCTTTTTTCTGACTTCTGTTTTGCTAGTCGTTGAAATAACAGATTGCATTTTCTACAAAATAAAGTCGATGTGAAGCGTCGAAAAGTTTTCACGAGTGTTCTCTCAGTAAGAAATGTGTTTGGTGTTCTATATCTGTAGAATATATTCTAGCAAATATCACATGATCCCTCTACAGCATCTTGTGCTTTTCTGTGATGATTTATTCCCGTGAAAGGAAAAAGTGTTACATGCCTCAACCAAGAAAATGTACAAGAACAGAAATTAATCCTTGGATGAAATGACTGCTTTGTGGAAAAAATACTGCTTCATGTCGCGTAGTATTACGAAACCAGCAAAATGAAGTAAATTAAAATCAATTATGCAAATCGTTAAATCTCTCCGAAGCAGTGCGTTTGCATCGGAGGGAAGATGGAGGCCAAGTATGCTGCGAAACAGTAAACCATGATGATGATGATGCCGACGACAGTAACGATGTCAATGATAATTGTAATTACGACATTGCTGACGACAATGGCGGCGACTTCATTTTGGCTTTGACGCGGCCGGTGACGCCGCCGGTGACGCCGCCGGTGACGCCGCCGGTGACGCCGCCGGTGACGCCGCCGGTGACGCCATGTTTTCTCTTTGCTACTTTCTTTACACAATTTCCATAGCTATACGATTTCTATTCCAAATCCTCCGACCACCAGACACGCTTTGTCTCGGAGGCTCGGGCGATCCATGTGCGCAACGATGCAACGGTCGCAGTGCTACTACGTCACAGCGCGCAGTTGAGCGGCAACTCTCCGCGTCCGATCGCCTCCCCAACCCATCGCCCCAGATATTGCGCGTCATGTGCGCCAGCATTAGGATTTCGCTCGCGCGCATGCCCTCTGCGCTCGCGATGGGCGATTTGGAATCCTCTGAAATTTACGACGCTGCGTCCCTGCCGCCATCAAACGATCCGGTGCTACGGCTGCACGGAGTGGTGTTACAAGTGCTGTGGTAAAATTCTGTGAGGCTTGGGCTTCGTTTTTTTGTATCCTTGCGACGTATCCCTGCAGCACTGAAAATAAAGTCATATTCTGCGAGTCAAATGGGCTTTGACTAAAATAATATATTTATTTCTGTTTTATACAAAGTTTGAGAGCTATGTTTTAGTTTTCATGCGCTAAGCCAATGTCTAACGAAAATAATGCTTTTTTTATTTATTTACTAAACTGTATAGTCCGTCACTCCATATTATTGTGAAACTTCTTGGCCATTATTTGACGAACAGGTTCAGGATTCAGTTGTTGCACTTATGATACTTTATGATAATTTATTTAGTTTTTAAATTCACATAATGCAACGTTCCAAGAGCAAATTGATTCCCATAATCAGACTTAACAATACATTTCACTTCAATAATGTGCATTCTGTTTAATAATGACAAACACAAAAAGACACGAAACTGACCTTCTTGTAAAATTGTATTTTAATTCAAACGTCTATGAATACAATCAAAAATATTAACATTTTCATCTCTCAAAAGTTATATTTAAAAGAAGGAGAGAACCAACCCGTTACAGCTGCTTTGATGGCATGACGAACCAGCTGCGATAAGGAGAATAAGGGCGTCAAGGGAAGGCGCGAGCAGATAAAACTTCTACATTCAAACGAAAGGTGGGCAACATCTCAACAAATTAAAACATAAAAATAAAAATAATATGAAATAAAACCTAAACAGTAACAATTACATTATTCAAAATTGCTCAATAAACTATCAGGAAGTCTAGTGAAATTATTTCACTCAAATTATTCATTTACTTGACAAACTTTTTAATTTTTCGTCGCGTAATATGAAATTTCAAATTAAATAATTGATTATTAACTGTCACAAGTCCAATAAATAGTATTTATTTACAAATTTATTCACTTCCAATAAATATTTATTTACTTTAAGACTTTTCGTATGTTTCAGAAAAAAATGTTATTTGATATTTTAAATCAATGTCAACAAAACAGTTTTCTTTAAGTTTTTGCTTTATTTAATGCTTATCTATTTATTTACATTAAGGATATGTTTATTTGCATTTAGGCCACAGTGAATAAGTGATACTCTGTGTATTAATATTTATCATCCAACGAAATCTCTTTAATTACATTAAAACATATTCTTGCCAAATAATAGTGCATGATTAGTTCCCTACAGAAAAAGACCAAATGTTACTACAGTACATGAGATTTACCATCGCCTGCACATTGTAAAACATATCCTCTTCTGCCGACCATCTATATGTTCTAAAGGGTTAAAATTCACTCAGAAATACATTGTTTAATCAATGTCGGCACGAAGATCTTGTTGCGTCCATATTAATGTTTTGAGGGGAAAATTCAATTCTCTTTTATATCTCGAAGACCAAGGCTTTCTGTAATTCTCTATTGTTTCTGTGAGAAAAAGAGCATGAAAAAAGATGATTTATTTTAAAAGTGAAACAGAAAAAATGAATTAAGGTTCTCAATCAGAATTTATTGAAGTCTGTATTTGTGTTCTTAGAAGTAAGTGGAGCTGTCCACTGGGGTTTGTGGACTGTTACCGAGAGCAATGTTTCAATGAATACAATAGGTTTTCGTTTTCCCATAGTTTGGTATGCTTTTTATAGAAAGTAGATGTGTAAGTTTCTTTCAAACATATTGTAGGAGGTATCATTAAAGTGTAAGTATAGAAATATTAGCAAGTAATTAAATAATGTTTTATTACCTTTGCCAAAACCAATTCAGTTTTTTAGTTACTTTCTTTAGCTCATGTTTTATCGCTCAAACAGCGCTGCGCAGAACAAACGGCATGCTGTAGAATTAAAATCTGGGCGGAAATCAACTGTCTGGAAAGATTGAATGCGTGGGCATGACAGATTGACTAGTGCAATCAATCGTTTTACCTCTACTACTAAATGTCGAGAAGCAGTTCACAGCGTTTTCCTCAAGTCGACCTCTCCTGGTTCCTCTCTCTTGACCTCCCTCTTTCATTCCCCCTTCTTCCTGTTTATCTCACTTCCTTTCTTATTCCCTCTCTCTCCCTCTCATGTCTCTCTCTGCCTCTCATGTCTCTCTCTATCTCCCTCTCTCTCGTCTCAGCGCCAAACTTCGTGTTGTCTCCGGGCACGGTAGCCGCCTGTCAGTCACAAATGTGCAAATCGCTGGATCGGCACCGTAATTGAATTGTCAGACCATCACGATCACGGGAGGCACCTGGACAAGTTCACTGGTCAGCGAGAAAGTAAAATGTAATTATTTCATACCAGGGAGAGTGACTCTTCCAGAAAGAAACAAAACAGAAATTTTTGTTGTAAGTAGCAATACGAATTTTATATATCATGTATTTTTCATTATCGACATTATTTCTAAAGTCTATATTTCTAGATTACATTCTCAGTAATTTGTCTCCATGGGTTTCACCTCTCAATTTTGTTGTGAACGTGTTCCTACGCTGCTATTTGTACTTCCTAGTTCTCTTATTACTCTTTGGCTTCCATGGCTATATGAATTTGGCACAAAATAACTTATTGCTATGAGAAATAAACATTAATTGCAGTAAAATATAATTAAAATATACGATTTATATTAATATATACATTCAACTTTCTAAAATTCCTATCTTCGATTATAAAATTGGTCTCATATTACCTCAGATCACAAGTATTGATTAAAACGTACGGAAATAATTTAATTTATATCATGAACGAACAAAGAATCCAGTCCTGGGTAATATTTATTGCATTCAATATTAAGAGGCATCTACAAAACTATACTCTTAATGGATTGGAATACTTTTTCTTTGACGCCAGACACTGGGTGACAGCATTTTCCCTGCCCTTTCCCGCTCACGCGTAACCCTTTCTCTTTGCCTCTGTATGCTGTCTCCCCCTCCAAAAGAACTGTTCTGTATATATTTGCTTATCTAAATACGTGCCTCTTTGGTTCTTCAGAATGTCTTTTTGTGTGTCTCTGTTTACGTCCGCATATCTCTTCGTGTATGTCTCTGAATCACTTGTCTCTCTCGTGTCCCACTCATTGTTTGACTCTATTGTAGTGTCTCTACGACTGTGTTCGTCTTTGTGTCGATTTGTCTGTCTCTACGAAGCTCCGTCCGACTTTGTTCTCCTTATCCGTACCGGCAACCACAGCTTGGCGCAACACCATTGCCTCTACACCGCTGTTGATCTGCAAGCTTTAGGCTACGAGGCTCGAAGGTGTAGAAATTTCGACACTACTTAGATAGCTGGGTCCAAATTAACCGCTGTCTAGAGAGGAAAGTTTGTGACCAGTGATTTGATTGGTCGTATTGAATAGACGTTCGTAGCAATACTAGGCAAATGCTCGAGCAGAGACCTTAATATATCGGCCATACACTGCGCGCGATTTTGCTTCCACTTCTTTGTCCTCTCCTCTTACATACACTTACACATACACGCAATGCACCACCATATATGACGTGAGCTTAGAGCTTGTCCCGGCCAAGTTGACGTGCAAGTCGGCGCCGCAAGTGAGGATCCAGCGAGGGAAAAACGCCTCCGGAATACATCTTGCACTACACTTACGGAACAAATGACGTGAGCAGTTGACAGTTGGTATTACTTTTTATTCACTCACCCTTTCTTCGTCTTGTTCCCTGTCTTCTTTTTCCCTGCCGTGCCCGCCTGTGGCTGATGCCGATCAATCCCTGTGGCTCGCTCTTTCACGCGTCAGGAGCTTACTCGTAGAGCTTCTCCCGGCTGGAGCGGTGTCCCGTTGGGGAGATACTTGACGTGAAAAATAGCAGCAAGTCAACCTGTAAGTCGGCTCCGGAAGTGACGATCCAGCGCGGAAGGAACACCATCCGGGATATCACTTACGGGACTAACAACCTCAGCGGTCGACATCCCCGGAATTACTTCTCACCCACTCAACTCACCCTCACTCAGTCTTGTTCCTTGTCTGTCCTCCGTAGGCGTGCCTGATACCTCTCAATGCCCGTGGCTCGCTCTTCCGTACCACCACACTTCGGAAGCTTAGAGGTTGCACGGCTGAAGCGGTACCTCGTTGGAGGAGATACATGAAATGGAAACTCACAGCAAGTCGACCTGTAAGTCGGCTCCGGAAGTAACGATCCAGCCTGGAAGGAACGCCTTCCGGGATATTGTGCACAACACTGCTAGAGTGATGCTTCGGGAGATACTTGACGTCGAAAATTACAGCAAGTCGACGTTTAAGTTGGCGCCGGAAATGACGATCCAGCAAGGAAGGAACGCCACCCAGGATATCGTGCACAACACTTACGGGACTAATAACCTCAGCAGTCGACACGCCCGGAATGACTTCTCACCCACTCAACTCCGTCTTCTTCCTTTCCTGTCCCCCTTTCTCTGTCCTCCATGCGCGTGCCCTATACCACTCCGGGGCTCGCTCTTCCGCGCGGGCGTGCGGGTCGGGGGCGAGCGGTCTAGATCCCCGACGTTGAAGCCATGTGACGCGCGCGACGCGACCGCATGAAATATTTCGCCCGCAAGCCCGAGAGCCTGCGCGCGCCGTTGAGAATGGGGCGGCGTTCAACCGGTTCGCTGGCGGCAGCGACAGCTGGCATTTTCCGGCCGACGGAGCGTTGCCCACCGATCCGCCCGTGGGCGAAGGGGGGCGTGGGGGGGCGTGAACGGGCGATTACCCCTTACAACCCCGATCGCCCGGCGCGCCGCCCCGCCCCGCCAGGCCGTTTAGGGCAGGGGTGCATCAAGTGAGAGCGGAATGGAGGTAACAGCAGGCGAGATTTTCCGTGAATCGCAGGTCGCGGTTTAGAAATTGGGAATGTGACGGATGAGTCTGCAATCTGTCTGACCTCGCAATGCGATGAACTGCGCAATATTATTGTACATAAATGTGACTGGTTGGGTGGGAGCACAATGAGATGTGCAAATTGTTTCGTATCAATTCACTAACGACTTTTGCTCATCGTGGGAGTTCGTAATTGTAGTCTGTAAAAATACCATGCCACCTCACGTAAAATTTTTGCCAATACGTCGAAAAAAGTAATATTTTATTTCTAACTTTTTTGTCTTACCATTTCCTTACCCCCGTACGTTTCATCGTGTTCTCCGTACTCCTTTTAGGATTGATGATGATAGTATGGGTTGAGGGTAATTAGGAAACCAAAAGTGAAGAGAAATGTACGAATATACACTGTCTACGACAAATTCTTTTAGCATCGGGAGGGAACTCCGGCTCCATCAGTAGAAGCCATGATGCTGAAATAATCTTCTTATCCGACGTGTAACTTTGGCATTGTCATTTCTTTGCATATTAACTAGAGAGATCTTGTCGTGTCCTGGAAGCTTAGAAACAGTGGAGGTGGGAAGTGGTGAAGGCGATAATCTAGAGAACGGCCGTTTACGCCTTTCAGGCCCGATTCTTCACTCGCCCTTAAAGGAAGAAGCACACCACGCTGAAGCAGAATGGGAAGGAGGACAAATCCAAAAACTTCACACAATTATATACGTTTTTGATGCAAAGAGTGTACGGACGTCTATACAAACCATTTTTGATTTTTTTTCAAGGAAAAGGAAATGATTTACATGACTAACAATAGGAATAACAAGAAACATAATTCGCGGACTGAGTGATTACAACAAAGGTATTTGGGGCATGAAATGAATATAATTGGACAATATTTTATTTCGTTTGATAGTGATAAAAAAATTTCGTGTTGGATGCCAATGATTTAAAACAATTTATTTGAAACAATTCGTTTATACCATGATTTAAATAAAATGTTTTTTAATCGACAATTGTCAATCCACATACGGTATTTGGACTTTTCGTCACCCCTCACCCTCACCCCCCACCAATTGTCTTTTTTGTTGTCTTCGTCATTTCCAAGAATAAAATGCAACATGCTCGCACTTGTTTCATCCCCTAAATTAATTTTTTTCGAAGAGAATAGTCCTTCCTTTTGTAACGCGAAAGCTTACTTGGTCTGTTCCGTCACAACGGAGGCAATTGTACGAGTACGATCTATATCCCTCTTGAATTTAAAGTAGAATTGCAATCATATTTAAATCGCTACATATTTGTTAATTAAAGATGTAATTGACACGATTTACAAGTTCCTTCAACTTTTGTTAGTGTTAAATTATGGGCAAACAAGCCCATTGTGGAGTAAAATGCATGGAAGGTTCACTATGTCAAACCACTCTCCAGGATGTTGTGTATTTATGGATTCTAGTAGTCTTTCTAAATTTTTGAGAACACAATACCTTACTTTACTTGTGAGGACGTTGTATCTAAAACTCTTTTTGGTTAACGTATTCTTAAACCATAAGTAACAAAATGAAAGAATCACTGCTTTTATCTTGCTCCAGTTGCTCAAATTATTGATACAATCGCGCGAACACAAGAAATTATTATGGTCTCAAAGTTAAAAGGCTTCAAATATAAAATTACATGAAAATCACATTTACCTAAAAATGTCTGTAGAACACACGAGTACAGTCATTTGTCAATATTTATGGGATAAAAGTATCTATTTTAAAAAGTGTTAGTTTCTGCCTAGATACGCTGTAGATAACCGGTAAGAAATTTATAATAATATGAAAAAACCTATAAGGAAATAAAAGCGTTAAGTAGGCAATGAAATATACATTTTTGGATGGTAGCAATAGCGCTACATACGCTGAATGTGGTGCTAAAACAGCACGTACTTTCTCACCCGTAATTTCACGCAAAATTACGCGAAAAATACTAAAATGTTGCTAAAAATTTTACATGATCCAACAAAATTTCATCAAAAACGATAGACATTTTTTTTTAAATTTTGGAAAATTCCCTAGACGCTTTATTTAAAGTACCTTCAAAATTCAAATATCGTTTTGAAATTCAAGGGGCCGCGACATCCGTCAGATCGATTGAGGAATATCGATTTTGGAGCAAATCGGCTGAACCGTTTAGCCGCTACTGTAGTTCACAGACGGACGGGCGGACAGACAGACAGGCAGACGGACAGACGTTTTGCTGTCAATTGATTTTTCGCTATCAAGGATCCACAAAACATGAAATCTGGCTACACCACGTTTCAGAGATTCTTTTCTTAAAATTTTGGCAACTGGATTTATCCAATTTTTCGTTACTAGGTCTCGGCAATAAGAGATTTTCTGCCGAAAATTCACCGTTTTTTCGCGCAGCATTACATACTTTTCTCTCAAGTTCCTAGCAAAAAAATTAAAACTATTTAGCACAACCCACGATCACTCTCGTCCGAAGTTTGCCAACCCCTGGCTATAGGGATCAGCAGTCGGCGTCCGCGGGGGCGGGGCAGGGTGGGGCGGGGCGGAACGGAGCCCTGCGAAGGAAGGGCGACGGACGAAGGGGCGATAAAGCGCCTCCGTTGTCGAACGTCGCTCGTCTGCCTGCTCGCCCGCCCCGCCCCGCCCGCTCTTCGTCCTGCTCTCCCCTCCCCTCTCCCCGCTCCACCAGTCGCAATCCGCCTTCTCTCTGCCAACGTCACTGCAGTCGTTGCTCTTTTATTGCCCTGTCGTTTCTCCTTGCCTTCCTCCGTGCCTTTTGCTTCTTAACTGTTTGCATATATAGGGAAATTACCTAATTCTGGATGCTGGAATCCCTCGAGTAATGCGAGATTTTGGACGTTTCCATTACGATTCGGCCGTATATTTCCGTCTGCGTCTTCGAGCGTCTGAACCGCGTACGGTTGTGGTATTGAAGCTTTAAAAAAACATTACGGCGTTTCAGCTGGGGAACACGAAGATAAATCGTATTTGTTGCAAGGGCTAATAATGTTTGTTGTCCGGGATGTAAAAGAAACGTACCCGTAAATGAAGTTTAGAGCAGGATTTGCAAAACGACTTTCTATCGTATTTAAACTTTGAGTTTTGCTCAAACGCCGATGTAAAATCCGTTATTGTTTGAGCTTTTATTTTGTATATGGCAATATCTTATCAACACTGAATAGCATTGTTAATGACGATCATCAAAGTATAAACAGGTTTCAATCTTGCACTTGTTACCCAGAGGTGTTTTTACATCAGGAGGAAATCAAAATAAAATCAACATTTTAAAACGGGGAAACAAATGAATTACTCACGATGTTAATTTCAGTATAAAGAGTATTTTCTTACTTAGGGAATATTCCCGCTGCATCCTTACCCATCACTCATTGATTTTATCTTGTAACAAATTAGCATGACTCCCAAACAGAGCACATTGGTGTTAACAGCACTCTTGCACCATTACAGTGTCTGTGGAGAGGTTCTCATATTACAGAGCACCATAGAAGCGAGTTAGTACAGGATCCAAAACGTATAGTACCTTAAGTCATAGTTATAAAAAATAAGTATTTAAAACATTTTCAAAATATTAGTTTTTAAGCAAATATTTTTAAAAATATGAATTGGAAATCAATTTGTCCAAAAAAACTGCAGAAGAATTTTATCTCTAACTAGTCGTGATAAAACAGAACAATCTTTCTCACCCGTATTTTCACGCAAAATTACGCGAAAAATACTCAAATTTTCTAAAACTTGTATATGGCCTTATTTCAAAATATATCGTTAAGGAGCAGATTTTATTAAGAGAAAAATCTCTATCTTCAATATTTTACTTGTAGGAAGAGGCCCCAAAAAATTAAAATTTTTGCAATTTTCGAAAACTCAAAGTTTTTAAAGAAAACGAGACCTGCAACATTCTCTCAAACCTCCTTTACACTATCCAACAACAAAATTTAATAAAAGACGATGGAGCAATTTATTTGAAAATTTTGAACATGTTTCAGGGGCTTCATATTGAGTACCCTTCAGAATTAAAATGGCGATTTTAAATTCAAGGGGGCGCGACATCGGCCAAACCGATTGGGGAATATCAATTTGGAAGAAAATCAGCTGAACGGTTTAGCCGGTAGCGTTGACCACGGCCGGTCGGTCCGACGGACGAACACACGGACGAACACACGGACGAACACACGGACGAACACACGGACGAACACACAGACGAACACACAGACGGACGGACGGAGGGACGGACGGACACATGGACGGACGGACACATGGACGAACGGACACATGGACGGACGGACACATGGACGGACGGACAAACACACGAATGGACGGACGGACAAACACACGGACGGATAGATGTTTAGCATTTAATCGATTTTTCGCTAACAAGGACCCACAAAACAAGGTTTCTGGCTACAACGCCTGTTAGAGGATTTTCCCCCCTAAATTTAGGAACTGGATTTATCTGCTTTTTCGTGACAAGGGCCGGGGAGAAGAGGTTTTTCTGCGGAAAATTCGCCGTTTTTTCGCGCAGCATTACATAACTTTCTCTGAAATACATAATGAGAAAGTAAAAATACGAAGAAGTTTTTTAAAATTAAATCTTAAAAAATAATGTTTTTTCCTTTTATATTGAGTGTAGGAACGACGTGAAAAAATATTTTATACCCAAATCATTGTTCAAATGTTTCACTTTTTTTATTGTGTACTCTTTTTTTAAGTAAAACCTTTTTATACAATCAACATTGCTTGAATAAGTAATGAAATTTAAATGATCGATATTTAATCATAAATTTATGCACTGATTGCGCTTCTCTCCAATACGGTAATTAACTTTTTAGTGATTTATGTTAAATAAATCAAAAAATAAATATTACAACGTTTTGTAGGTAATTAACGGCCTATTTACAAAATGCCTAGGCGTTTTCTGCGTTCAACTCTCAGCTTCCTCCTCATTCTCGGCTTCCCCCTGTAAATTTGTTATCGGCCCGCGCAGCACGCCGCGAGTGTTGAATCGATCTGCGTTATTTAGTTGCCATTCATCTGAACGGCTGGCACTAGATACTAATACACTTCCTGACTTCTCACGGCAGAGCGCGAGACCATACCCAGCATTACATACGCGCACACTCCTCACTCGCTCGCTCTCGCTCTCTCGCTCTCTCGCTCGCTCTCTCGCTCGCTCTCTCGCTCGCTCTCTCGCTCGCTCGCTCTCTCGCTCGCTCGCTCTCTCGCTCGCTCACTCGCTCGCTCACTCGCTTGCTCTCGCTCTCGCTGTCGCTGTCGCTCTCTCGCTCGCTCTCTCGCTCTCTCGCTCGCTCTCTCGCTCGCTCTCTCGCTCGCTCGCTCGCTCACTCGCTCTCTCACTCACGTGCGGCGTGCGTGCGCGTTAAACTAGGGACGAAACAGCCTGTTCGGAAAATAATTGAATCCACGACCATTCGTAAAAAGGTAATGAGACCTTAGTCGCTACTTATAGGTACTCCCATGTTGCATGTATCGAATGACCACTATCGTCGTGACTCGAATCTACCTATCGGTATACAAATCTTCATTTCCGGACTCTCAAGCCGAGATCGGTAAAGCATCGAGAATAACTAAGTACAGAAATTTCTTTTCAGCTTCAATAATTCACATACCAATAATTGTTAAAGGAGATAAAACATTCGATATTTATTACAATGAGATGTTGTTTCACTTGTGATTTAACTATTTAAAGTCACAGTCTACAACACTGAAATTAAATGCATGCGGAAAAGTACAATCAACAGTGAAATAAAATTTCTTCCGCTTCACTAAAACTTAAAAGGTTATTGTTCCAAATATTGACTATTTCCTACGACTATATCCGTTGCTTCATGTCCTATTAATGTTAGTTGTCATTTAACAAACATATTAGCGGCATTGCACTACGATAAACAAAAAGACACGGTTGTAAATGTAATCGATTCTATCGTTGTTAGTTAGTCGGGCTGTAGTTCGGGCCGTTGTTCGGGCTTTAGTTCATCACAATCATGTTGTAATGAACTTCCACAGAAAATTGTGTTACAATTTATTATTTCAGGAAAAATACAGGCCTTTCGTGGTTCGGATATGCACGCATACCATTTTTCTCTACGACTCCTGGCTTTTACTAGTTGCTTCCCTACCCCACTGGAAAGCATTTGTGCCATATCGGTGATCCTGTGGGACATCATAGTGTACGTTTTTCTTTTTCTTTCCTACCCTTCTTGGAACTTTGCGAACGTTGTTTTATCGTTTTTTATTTCCAGTTGCAGCTTGCTTCGCCTGATACCCTTAAAGCGAGATATTTTGTTTAAATGGTAGAATAGAGTGCAAAGAGGTAGAAATCTTACGGATATTTTGGAAAAATATTCTGTCTCAAGCGATGTGAAGATTGAATACGTAGGTGAAATTATGTATTACAGTTCGGTCACTATCATTGAATTCGCTTTACTCTTCTTATATTTTAGTACTACTACACACATAACAGGATATGGTAATTTTTGCCATCCCCCCCCGAAAAATTGGTATATTATTATTACTATTATTATTATTATTATTATTATTATTATTATTATTATTATTATTACACCATATTTAATATTTGAAAGATATTTGGTTCAAGAAATTTGAAGTGTCAAAGTTTCTCTTAATTTTTAGGTTTGGGGCTTTGGATTTATCGAGAATTGGGAACTTGTTTCATTTGCAGTTTTTACTGTGAGCTTACTGCACATTGCGGTAAACTACTCAAATTTTTGTGATGTGTAAAGTTCGCAAAATAAAATGTTTGGTAGAGCATTTATCAAAATCTTTACAAAACTTGCACATATCTACTTTCGGTATAATTAAATGATCAGAGTAAAAAATAGTTTTCTTATAATGAAAGTCATATTTATTTAAATAAATAATATTTAATGAACACAACTAATCACAATTATAATATTTTTACTGTATAATATAAATTTTACTGTATCAGATTAAGCTCTGCGATCGGTGACTTAGGTGGCTCCGTGCATCGACTGATGTCACTGCAATGCCTCTGACCGGTAGGTTCAAGCTTCGAGTCCCGACGGCAAGATTTTCGACACTATCTTGTAAGCTAGCTTCAATTCAGCCACCATCTGCCGGAGAATTCTAGCGGCCGGTTGCTCTGACTGGTAGTTTTCCGTGGTTTCTCCGATCTACACCAGGCGAATGCCGGAGCAGTATCTTAACAAACGGACTATGGATTTTTCATTCCTCTTCCTTGTCCTGTACTTACCCCTTACACACATTTACAATTACATGCACTTCACTTCAACTTATCGGTATGCCGGTAGGGATCTTAAAACTTGTCCCGGCTGGGGTAGTGCCTTGCTGTCAGCTCCTCACTATAGGAGGTTGAGAAAACCCACTAGTCGTTGTGTAGGTCAGCGCCAGATCTCATCAGGCTGGGAATGGTCATCACTAGGAAACGGATTTCCATATACTTACATGTTTTTACGAGAACTTCATACCTATATTCAATAATATTTTTTAGACTTTACAAGACATTCTCAATGAATTAGAATTGTTTTTATTTTACATATCTCTACATATTTTGATGCAATTACATATTTTTACATATTTTAGCGATTACTACACATTTCGTTACATTTTAATATATTTATACGTTGAATGAGTGGATTTTTGTGAACAAAAGTAGTTGCCATTACATGCTTGCTTATATTCCTAACAGCACATTGGTTACTCGTTCGAAATCTAACAAATATTTTTTATAGAAAAAGTGTCTTACCGCGTTGGCTATACGGTATTACTATTCACTTGAACATCGGGTTTTCGTAAACATCGTAATATATATTATAAACGTATATTATATTTCGAATAAAATGCTCGTGAGCTGCAGTCTATTAAATAGTAAAATATTAAATAATGTGTAGGATTAGTTTTGTAGAGGTAGAACCTACTTTCAGCCACTCTGAATCCATATCAAGAACTTATCGACGACGTTCTATGCTCGTAAAATGTTTGTGGAGAACAATTAGAAACAAAATAATGAATTTTTATTTTACATATTTTCTATTTTTTTTACATGTTTTGGAAAAAGTAAATACATACATATGTAGATATTTTTCATTTTTTTATTACAATAAAATCCGTTCCCTAGTCATCGCCAACACGGCTTATAATTGAGAAAAAATTCTATTACTTTTGATCATTTTACAGATTTGAAATTTTCCTATTACGGGAGAAATAAAACTACAACAACCCCAAAACGTTCCTTTTTCCAGTTTCTAAATGTTGTCTACCACCCTTATTGCGGCATTTATTCACAATTAGTATAGTAAAAGTTTGGGAAGGAATTGGGGAGTTGAAGGCAATGAAAGTTTTTTATACTTCTCCCTTAACGTGAAATATAGATTTACTGAGAATAAACAAATAAAATAATTATTATTCGCTATATTCGCTTATTCACAAAGTTAAACTTTCACCTAGTATGCCACGCAATGTATGTCTTGAGCGGTCGGATCGTCATCGGTTCCAGACCATGCCAAAAAATTTCAAATTAACTTGAGTGTATTTCCATACAAAATACATTTGAAGGGAATAAATCTGATACTCCATTATACAAGAACATAAATACTTCTTCGTTGACAGTTCGCAAAGTGCGTGGAAGTTGCCATACATCCTTTTGCAATGCGCTTGCACTCGTAGCGTTTATAGCTCGTGTAAACACGTTCGCTATGAACCGTTCGATTTGCATAATGGTAATACGGTTTCGGTTGCCTCTGCAACGACGGGGAGAACCTAAGGTTCCAGTCACGACGGTGTTGGGTTTTTGACGATAGCTAGGTCGAATTCAGACACTTGCTCTCTGGAGGAGAATTGGCTATTCAGATCAGTAGTTATTTGCGGTCTCTAGGATACCAGACGTAGTAACAAACAGGCCACTGACCGCACGCATGCTTCTTTTCCGCACTCTTATTTGCTTCCCCCCCCTTTCACACACACACACACACACACACACACACACACACACACACACACCCAAGCACTTTATTACATGTATCGGGAGCTAATCGGGTCCTGGCTGGAGCGGTGTCCCGCTGGCGGAGATTCTTGTAACGGAGAACCCCCGCAAGCTGACGTGTTCGTCCGCGCCGGAACTTCTTTTCTAGAAAGGGAAAAACACCGCCACCTTCCGCACTGCGTGTTATCACGCAGTAAACTTACAGGACTAGTAACTCACGCTTCCGGAAACAATATAATCAACCAATCAACGAGTATTATGAAGAAGTAGAGGTCGGCCTTGAACGCTCACTACGCAAGGTTGGCGCTGTAATACGAGTCCCTACACAACAGGACCTGGCAGTTGTCGCATGCTCTCAACAACAGTGACTGATACAGCGAAAACTGTGGACGGTGTGAGATGACGCTAGTAGAGGTTGCATCTACTCGTGGAACTGATGACGACTGCGAGACAGCGACTACACACCAATTTAAACGTAGTGACACATCAAGGTCACGAGCTAGAAGGACAGGGTGACATTGTTATCCAATCAGGAGATCCAAAACCAAATATTGAAATGGTAACGAAGCTCCGGATTGGATGACAATGTTCCCCTCTCCGTCCAGCTCGTAACCTTGAAGTTCCACAGTGTTGAAATTAGAAGAATAACATTGCGTTACGTTTGCGTCTACTATAGACTGAAGGTAAGCGCGACACTCAGTGGGAATTTACAGACAATAAAGAAATGAGGTTAAATTTGTCGTAATTTTTATATGTGTAATTTGTAGAACTCAGCTATAGTACTCTATAATTTTGCAATATTTAGTTAGTAACTTTGATGTTATTATAACTTCTATTATTTATTATCACTATTATTATTTTATAGCTTGTTACTTGGCTACATTTTCTTCGAACTCTGTTAAAGGAAGAAATTTGCGTATTGAAAAAAGAATAAACCTAGTTTAGATCAGAGCTTAAACTATTTAATCTAACGTAGTAATAGAACAGAAATTACACTCGTTTAAGATAAACTTCACGTAGGGGTTTATACGATATTTTTCTGTTGTTTGACGACCAAATAAAGCTAAAAGTATGGGGCATTCTCTAGATACAGAGTTTATGATCATACCGTGCCATAAAGTTCATTTATTTTTTTTAGTAAAAAAAAACGAGCAGAAAAGCACACATGAAAGTTCAAATTTCTAGAAGGTCTTCTAAACTAATATAACATCCATCTCTTAATCTAGGAGTTCCTTTCATTATTAGTAATTCAAACAAGAGCTGGAAGTCACCACAAACGACAAAACACTTGAACCCCGATTTATGGGGAGCGAAATTTGAAAGTTTTTGCTGCGTCAACCTTCAAACTATGGTGAGGTAACTGCTGAGGAATTACAACTACCTACTACACGGACTGAACTACGGGCGTTGTTCAAATGACGACGACTGACGAGAATTAATATGCGTAGAGCTACGCTGCATTAGCTTTTGAAGGGCCCAACGTAGTTCAGGCGTAATCCACTACGGTGCTAGTGGCGGAACTATTAAACGCGCAACTTTTCTAGAACGATTGCTTGGAGAAATGTGGGTAGAGTGGGAGTATTAGTTGTATGTTTGCAAAATTGTAAGATTAAGATTTAAAAATTTTATAAATTTTTTACAAAATTGAATTTTCACTTTTTGTCCGAATACATCTAATTTATTGCACAGTCAAATTTGCTGAAATAACTGAAATCCTAGTAATCACATGGGATAATAGCAACGTATTTTGTACAAAAAGTACTTAATAAACAACATCAATGATTTTCAACTTCCTAAAATATCAAAACCTACAAAAAAAACATTATTGGTGGGTTTCAGAACCCCCAACACATGTTAATGATAGAGATAGGTATGTCTAGGCAGTCTTGTAATTATTTTTGTATTACAGCATTACAGACGACCGTTACAAGAAATCATTCATAAAATAAATGTGATCGGATTATGACATATTGGCCGTTTATGGCGCTCGAATTACTTATCGCGCATTCAGCCAATCGCGAGAGTAAACCGAACGCGAGAGCGGTAAACCGAACAACCGATCATCGTCTTTTGGCACAGATATCAAATACCCGTGACGTCAGAATAAGGTTATTTCCAATAACTAACTTTGATTCTCTTATAAATTTATAATGCGGTTATACAAAAAAATAGCATATGCAACTCGTTTATTATGTCGCTTCATTGCATTCGTTCACATTTGAAATCTCACTCCTAAGGTCGCTCGTTTCCTAATCATGTGGTCATGCAATAAAGGTTAACATTATAAACTAGTTGCATAATTCACTATTAGGCCGAACCGGAAGCGGTAGCTCAGTGCATCAACTGATGTCACTGCAGCGCCTCTAACCGGGAGGTCCTAGGTTCCCACTCCCCACGGCGGCAGGATTTTCGACACTAGCTTTTCAGCTAGGTCGAATTCAGTCGCTGCCTGTAGGAGAATTCTAGCAGCCGGCTGGTCTGATCGGTAGTTTCCTGTGGTTTCTCCGATCAACACCAGGCGAATGCCGGAGCAGTACCCTAACAAACGGAACACGGACCGCGCGCGATCTGTCCTTCCTCATCCTTGTCCTATCCTGTCCCCTTACACACACACACTTACATTAACATACAGTACACTAACACATATTCCGGGAGACCGGTCGGAAGCATAGAGCTTGTCCCGGCTGGTGCGGTGCCACGCTGATGGGAAAGTCCTGGTTACGGGGAATCCCCACTAGCCGACGGTAGGTCGGCGCCGGATCTCGCCATCCAGCGGGGGAAGATCACCGCCCTATCCCGAGAAAAAAACATGCACTACACTAACGGGACTAATGACCGAAGCCGTTGACGCGCCCGGGAACACGAAAAAATCAATCAATCCAAACTATGAGAGCGCGCGTGCAGTGTGCGTGACGGGCAGGGGTCCGACGCGAGGGGCGGGGCACGCGTGGGCGCGCCGCGACCAGCCGCTCTCTCGCGCACTTGGCGTCGTGGGGCGTCACTTTTTGCGCCGGCTCACACGAAATATCGGCACCTCCGCCCTCGCCCCTCTCTCCCGCTCTCCCCAGCCGATTCCCGTCGCCCACCCCACGTGCCGCTGGCGGCTGGCGAGACGACAAAAACCGCGCGTGTCACGCCGCCCCATCGACAGCACGTGGATGCGCGAAGCTCGCAGCGCCGACAAAGGGCAGATTGGGGAGGGAGAGGCGTTCTGCCTTCTTTTGTTTTATTTCTGAGAGGAAATATACTGCAAGGTGTCGGGGTAGAAGCACAAGAGTTACCTCTACATTGTAACGAACATCAGACACTCAAAATTTGAAAACAAAGAAAAGAAAAAGAAACAAACCTAGAAGAAGTAGTTCTTGCCCCTCCTGATAAGGGGGTATGTCAATTTTTTTCTTTATCGCTTTCCGGGAGACTCCGCGTCCTACAAACAAATGCCAACGCTTCAGCGGTCCAGCATTTTGCCCTGAGGAAGGACACAGCATGACGGCAGAACCGTTACCGCATCTCCCGGGATAGCCAAGTAGATATTGACTCCGGCCGCGGAAGCGTACGCTCTCATGTCAGAATTATTCGCATAATTAGGCCAACATAATTATCTTCGCATGGATTCAGTAAACTCAATATATCACATGCTTTGTGTAAATACTCTGATTTTGTCTTTTGCGCATTTAGCACATTACTTGTTTCTAGGCGTGTGAAATTGCTATTTCAATAATTGGTGACATTTGCAAGAAATATCGGCCAATCCGCCCTGACCTCTCTCTCTCTCTCTCGCTCTATCGCTCTCGCTCTATCGCTCTCGCTCTATCGCTCTCGCTCTATCGCTCTCGCTCTATCGCTCTCGCTCTCTCGCTCTCGCTCTCGCTCTCGCTCTCGCTCTCTCGCTCTCGCTCTCGCTCTCGCTCTCGCTCTCTCACTCTCGCTCTCTCGCTCTCTCGCTCTCGCTCTCTCACTCTCGCTCTCTCTCTCTCTCGCTCTCGCTCTATCGCTCTCGCTCTATCGCTCTCGCTCTATCGCTCTCGCTCTATCGCTCTCGCTCTATCGCTCTCGCTCTATCGCTCTTGCTCTATCGCTCTCGCTCTATCGCTCTCGCTCTATCGCTCTCGCTCTATCGCTCTCGCTCTATCGCTCTCGCTCTATCGCTCTCGCTCTATCGCTCTCGCTCTCGCTCTCGCTCTATCGCTCTCGCTCTCGCTCTCTCGCTCTCGCTCTCGCTCTCTCACTCTCGCGCTCTCGCTCTCTCGCTCTCTCGCTCTCGCTCTCTCGCTTTCTCGCTCTCTCGCTTTCTCGCTCTCTCGCTTTCTCGCTCTCTCGCTTTCTCGCTCTCTCGCTTTCTCGCTCTCTCGCTTTCTCGCTATCGCTCTCTCGCTCTCGCTCTCTCGCTCTCTCGCTCTCTCGCTCTCTCTCTCTCTCCCTCTCTCCCTCTCTCCCTCTCCCCAGCCGATTCCCATAGCCCACTTCACATGCTGCTGGCTGTTCGCGCAACGACAAAACCCGCGCGTGTCGTACGGTCCCATCACGTGGATGCGCGAAGCCCTCGGTTCCGCCAAAGGGCAGATTGCAGTGGGAGGTGCGTTCTGCGTTCTTCTGTTTTCTTTCCGAGAGGAAACATAATAGATGTCTTGGTAGAAACACAGGTATTGCTACTATATTACAACAAAAATGAGGCATGTTGAATTTGAAAACAAAAACAAGATAAGAAAAAAGAAACAGTGTATGATCAGGAGTTCTCGTCTCTCATAATTTGGGAATAAGATAGAAGCGGGTACAGTAGTATAACGGTAGTAAACATGCCCAAATTTGCCTGTTAAACCTTATAAAAGCAGTGAATTTTTAGGGATTACGTAAATACTCTTATTTAATACTTTGTCTTTTGCACATTTAGCACATGACTTGTTTCTGAGTGTGTGAAATTGCTACTTCAACATTTGCGAGAAATATCGGCCCCTCCGACGTCGCCCATCTCTCTGCAGCCGATTTCCTCGTCCGCCCCCACACGCCGGCGGCGGCTCGGGCGAGGACAAAAACCGGGCGCGTCACACCGCCCCATCGACAGCACATGGAAAGCCCTCGGTTCAGGACACGTGAGGACGGATTCGTCCCAAGCCACTGTGCCGGCTCATGGACAGGGAATTGGCATGATTTAGAGATGCCGAGTTATGGTTAAATCATACGGCAACTTGGGGCGAGGTGAGTTCCGCGCGTTAATATTGTTTTGGTTAGGAAGTATAGGTTGTTTAATGATCGAATGTTGTAACTGCGTTGTATCTAAACTTTTAGGAAAAGATTTTGTTTAAAAAATAGAAAAATGTGATTTTTCGCTAATCATCCATTATAAAATTGCATATTTTTTACTCGTAAAAACAGTAGGGTCTTTCACATTGTTTAACAACACAAAACGCTGTAAGACGTCACCTGCAAGTTTAAAAAATTGTCCAGTAGGCACTGTTTGTTTTTACGGTATAGTTCCGCTGAAATTCACTAGAGGATTCAATATTTCATTTAATGAATTAATTGATTAGTACTTGATATTATAATTACTTTTGATACATTCTTCTAAACATCCAGATGTTTTATAAAAAATTACTTGTTCTAAGTGCCAAATTCTATAACGCTCATACTTTTCGACAATAAAGAGGTAGATGCAGGTTTTAAGGAGAATCTTCTTGTATCATTCACAAAATAACTAGAATTATTCATTTATTTCAAAGCCCGCATTTCGTTTCCTCTTGAACGCTGCAGTTCCATTGAACACAAATATCCTGGAATAGTGTTCGATACTGTAACTGCATAAGTTGTAGACGCGTCCATAAGAACCGATCCGTGTTGTGTTGCAAACAAACGGCAGGATTTGTCCCACAAATGTCAAAACACCGAACAGTCTATTCGAGTGGAAATCGCGGAGACTATAAATATGAACAACTCGACGAAATAGTTTCTGCTGCGGAAGCGCAGTCGGAGTCTCTCGTTTCGGTGACACCATTCATAACCGTTTTCCGATTTCCTCATCCGATTCCTGAAATTTCAATATTTTTCTATTGGATTCTGCATCAGTGACCATTGTCGGAAACGAATTTATTTCATTAATGCGAGAGAAACAAAATTTCCATGTTATCGAAACAACTCAATTCTTCTGGCATCTACCTCTCTTTCAGGAAGAGAAAAGGATGAGGGAAGATGAAAAAGTGAGTACAAGACGTGGATGGTCTGTAGAAGAGTAAGAACGTCGAAGAGTCTAAAGAGAAGACGACAGAATTTTCAGATGTTTTTTCGTTGGAGTGGTAGAAAGATTTTAGAGAGTTTCTTTCGGCAGTACTGGATGTATGGAAAAGAGGGTGAGGCCACTGAAAGTTAAAATGAAAAAAATTACACTTTCTCGTTCCGAATAAAGTACTTTCGGGCCGGAAGTTTTGGAAGTGGCCAGTGTGACATCACGGCTTTTGAGGCTGCTGGGCTGACAGCTGCTGGGGTTGCAGAGGGAAGGCGTATGCAGGGTGGGCAAGCAGTGTTGCCAGATCGTACCATTTTATGTCAACGTGGGTGAGCAGATTCTACATAAGGCGTAGGTGTTGTCACCATGCAATTACCTTTTGAGTCTAGCATGCATTTCGTTTGAACCATCTTCTCTTAAATAATCATTGCTCATCATTCACCCTTATTGATCACCCTACATCATACACACACACACACACACACACAATCGAGAATAATAAATCACCTCTGAGCTCATTTGCCTGTAACGAAGGTCATAAGGACATAAGCCCCCCTTGTCGATTCATAGTAATGAGAATAGCATTGAGGTATGTGTAAAATTGAACTTAAATCTAAAGAAAAATTCATCTCAAGTTTCCATCAGAATTTTGTCTCGAACAAATATATAGTTTCCTAGCATATACAACAATTAACTGCGAAATGTATTCAAAATAAGCGAAATAAAGAATAATTCAACTGCTTGATCATGAACTATGCAGTCCTTAGGTTTGCCACCTAACATTAAGAAAAATTATTCAAATTGTTCAATTGAAAATTGTTCAGTTAAGGAACTTGCTCCATCTTCAAAATGATAATTATATTAGGTTAAATTTTAAATGTAATTTTAAAATTATCATAACGAAGTAAATCTAACATTACGTCCCGCAGTTAACACTTTATCACCATTCTTAAGCTCTAATTTAGAGAATTCGTTACGACAACAACTTTCCAGGGTCTTAATACGTTGTGTGATCCATTATCACTATGAAAATAAAACTGAGAAAGGTTAAATAAAATATATATTTATTAAATGTTAAAATGGAATACTGACTTTCAGGTTTTAATAGAATTGTTTTTAAGAAGACGTTTTCCTTTTATACGTTTATGTTGCCAAGAATAAAGAAATAAGTTACTGTTAATTTTATTGTAATTAATAAAATAAATAAGTGCATTTCACATCGGAAGTTAAAAAAAAATTATATTAGGTTCCTGGATTGGTCGTGTGTATTTCTCGAGCGATGGAGATTTGCTGTGCAGAGAAGTGTCCCTCTGGGTGCTGGACGTGGCACAGCCACGAAGCGACCAGAGGTCTCCGCTAGCAACTCTGGCAGCTCGCGCTGTCCCTTCCGGCGATCTGCTCTCATCCGCCTGCTTACAAGTGGCGGGCTGCCCTTCTATCTCCGCCACAGCCACAGGCTTCCTCTAGAGGCGGCGCCAGGCATCTGTTCGCGCCCTATACCCCCGTCTATTGTTGCCACCCGCGCTAGGTTCTCTCCCCCTCATTTCCACTTTCCATCTCCATCTCAGCCGCACTCTGCCCCGCTCCGCCCGGTCCCATCACGTTTCTACTCGCCCTGTTCCTCTCCATCCCCTTCCACCGTGATCTATACTACATGTACATGTCCACCCCCCCCCTGTCCACCCC